>CM041778.1:26082896-26166936 GCA_023374045.1 Limonium bicolor | reverse complement strand
TTGTTAACGCAGACACCTTCAAGGATCGCTCCTGGGTGTTGGTAGCTGTGCCGTTACATCCGGCTAATGTTTGACATGTTGTCCACTACCGTCTTGTGGTATTGTACTTGAGTCGTCCCTTTTGGGTTGACGTCTCCCGTCCTTGGGTAGACTGTTTACGCTTGCTCCTAGTGCTTGAGTGGTTTATTCCTCTCCATGATGGATATATTGTGGTAATCTTGTGCTCTCTTGGGAATTCTGTCCCTTTGTGAGCATTGTGTGTTCACGTTAGGCATTGCCTTATGTGTGTTTAGGCTGGGTATACCTTCCAGCTGTCAGGTAATTGCTTGATTATTTGAGACATATCCAATGTCTATACTTACTAGCATGTGCTCTTTGCACTTCCTTCTTATTCCTCATCTTCAGATGGATTCTCTGAGTTCCTTTATGCTTGATCCTCTGAGGTGTCCAGCTGTCTGGGTTTGAACTTACTGATGGTCCGTAGAACGGAGTTGACTACTCCCGTGTGTCGTACACTACATGTATACATACGTGGGGTACCATGTTGATACGTTACCACTTACCCACTATATGTCGGGCCCACAAGCTCCTTCGGAGTGCGGTTGTCCCACATCCCGTAACGGGTATACTCGTAGTGTACGTCACACGCCTAGGTGAAGTATTCTATTGCCAACTCCTCTTGTATCATCCTATGATACTCACCATAATGTTGTTGGTCTGGTTTTAAAATCCAAGGTTTTTAAAAGAGGGTTGTGGTTTTGAAGAGAAAATCTTGGGTTTTTTTAAAACAATGGTTCGGTGTTAAAAGAAATCTCTCATGGCATAGCCACGTTTGAGGTCTTGACCAAGTCTAGCCTCTCGCTGACTGGTATGTTCTAAATACCGTGGTCGGGCCGTTAGGCCTTTCCAAGGTTCCATTCCTTCAGTTTTAGGATGTTTGATCCTGTGGTTGTTTCGTTACTGTCACCGTACATTACTATGTACTTGTGACATGTTAGTGTTCCTTTACATATCTGTCTTTACTGCACTTGCCTTGGCAAGTGCGCGGTATCGGTGGTTTTTGGATAATCTATACCAATCTTGGTATGGTTTCTGCTTGTATTTGATAGCTTGTTGACTCTTCCCTTGATCTTGTTGATCTATAGTTGGTATACTCGATCCTTTAGGTAGCTTCTTGGTGGTCTAGACATGGCTGTCGTAGATCAGGGTACTTCTCCAATCCTTGGAGATTCCCCTTATTTGGTTGTGTTCTTCCTTGTTGCTCGTTCCCACACGTTTGTTGTGGTTCCTGAGCCTGAGTGTTTAGGCACTACGGTTGTAGTTGCATCAAGCTATAGCTTTGAATGTTCTTGTAGCTGTCTGAGCTATGTTGGCCAGGTTTGTAACCTTTGGCGTTGTAGTTTTGGAGTCACTCACTCCCGACTATGTCCTTAGCCAGCTAGTACACCGTTGTGGTGTTGCTTGGCTATTACTGTTGTCCCGCAGACTTGTGTCTCGGGTTCCTTACTGCTCCCTTTCCATTTCGTTGCACGTTAGTGCTCCTTTCCTGCTGCTGGTTGGTTAGCTAGGTTTCGCGACTGCTAAGCATGTCGCCCCATGCTGTTGTAAGTTGTAGCCTCCTTGTGGTTGGAGTGCTTATTCTACCTGCTATTAAGAGCGGGCGTTGTTGTTCAACCGGATCCATTCCGGGGCTTCCATTTCTTGAACTACTACTGTCAAGTTCTCGTTTACTGTGTGGTTGCTTCACAACTGCCAGATCGGGTTTTTCCCCGAGTATGAGAGGTTTCCTTCTCTCTGGCGTCCTTTCCCAAGTTATTTAATGGGGTTTGCGGCGGCGGGACTGGTATTGTAGGTATCCGGTACTCACCGGTAGTTCCTAACTAGCATATCTCTAATGCTAACACTCAGCCCTTAGCCCTAAGCTTCTAATTCCTAACTCGGTATTCCTAAACTCGGTATTTCCAGTCATCAGAGCGATACTTCGCTCTGATACCACTTTTTGTAACACCCCTACCATTAATACATGCTTACCGTCCAATCTCCTTACACGTCAGATACGCAGCGGATACTTGCTTACACAATGGGTGGTACAATGCCGTTAGCCACCCGCGTGGCTAACAAGGCTACTATTACTGCTACAGCATCGGTCTGATGGACCGGAATCCCGAGTATTACATACCTACCAATATATTTCATACACCAATACGCTACATTCTTCATTCGATACAATGCTTCAAATACCACACATTGTAATCCACATACCGAGTTTACTAAGATCCTTATACAATATACTACCTCTTCAAAGTTCATACGTACTCACTACGAGACTACTTACTACCCGTTCCTCACAAACTACTTACTCTACTCAATTACAAGGGTGTGTCTCCGGTCTCTTCCTTGACCATATTCGCTTCGGGTACCTGCACACTAAAAAATGTCCCCCGAAGGGGTCAGCTTTCGCCGAGCATGATAACCGCATACCCCGCGTACTAGTGAGGGTACGCCGACCACTTGGTCGAATACATGCGGTTGATTTCATTCAAACATACATGCATACATGCTCTTATACACAATACAACAATACTTACGCAAGGCATACATACATACACTACATTACAGACAAGGAATACAATAAACCATCCAATACATACTTACCTTCTTCCTAAATACACATACTCATTACATACACAATATACAATTCTTGTTAGCTTCATTGGTCCACCCGGGTTAATCGGGTGGAGATTACTCTTTTACTCGTTACTTCATACACATACATACTCATACTCATACTTACTTACGGATCCATACTTACTTACTCTTACTCTTACTCAAGTTAAGTCGTCGGGACCTCCGGCCCTGGGGACTACACCGTCCCACCTCCGGGATTTACTTGACTCACCAATCCGGGATGCTACCCATTTAAGGGATTTGGGCCGCGGACCAGTTTAAGAGTCAGGAATTGCAGCCAACCTCTTGTGACTCCGCATCCTCACGCGTGGCCGAAGCTATATCGGACTTGTACTCATTCCAATTTACTCACTTAAGTTAGGAGTTAGATAGTTAGGAATTAGCACAAGTCAACATCCAAGCCACAATAATACAATACACATATACACATACATCCGAGGTACAATACATTACACAAGTACAATACGAGGTTCGAATACCATTCATCATCATTCATATTTCATGAATTATACAAACTAGTGCTCAAGACAATAAATATCAAGCACAACATAAGTCAAGCACAGGTAAGTGCAATATAGTCCGATTCATGCATTTATCTTATTTAGGTGGTCAAATAAGCACACAAATCGGGTAACCAGATTAGGATACAGGGCATGAAGAAATCATACCTTTTCTACAATTTACGTTACCGGGTGCCTTCTTGTTTCTTTGGTTCACTCTTGTTCCTTAGTCCTTACTTGTTCCTCGAGTCTTATTCTTGAACCAATGACTACATGCCAAATGGTTCAATTAATACTAAGCATCACAATACATACATAATTACTACTCCCGTACTTACCCCGTTATCCCGTTATTTCGGTTTAACTTAATGTTCTTAAACTTACAACTTTCTTAATTACTTCTCAAACTTGTTTACACTTCTTAGGGCCTTTAAAGGTCACCAAACAAGGCCTTAACAACTTCTAAAACCATTACCCATCAATGCCCCATGGTTAGACCCCTAAAAATCACATTTTACAAGCTTTTATAGGTGGTCCGGGACTTGGTCCGGACCCAAGGTCCCGGACCATGCACTGAAATCACTTACGACCTATTTTTGATATTGGTCCGGGACTTGGTCCTGGACCTAGGTCCCGGACCACCTGCTAGGATGACTCTCGAACTGATTTTAAGTGCGGTCCGGGACTTGGTACATACCCTAGGTCCCGGACCCTGCTAAAAACTGCTACTTGGTTGATTTTTCAACCCCAAATCAACCCTTAATTCACCTCCAATCATTCCATAATCTTTCCACATGTTTTGTACATAATTAAACACACTTAAACACTCACTAAAACTCCTTAAATCCATGGTCCAATACTTACTCAACTTCTTGCTCAAATTCTACAAATTTTCATTCACAATTTCATACTTTGCACACTTGTGCATTCCTACACTCCTCTTTGCATTTTGCACTTTGTTCCAATGCCATCTTACCATTCCAATTTATTTCCAAGCAACTACAATATCTATACCCAAGTCCAACACTCTTTTTACCAATTCTTACACACTAATTTTTCCTCACTTCTCCAATGCATTTTTATACCCTTTGCTACAGATTTTACACTTCTTGTTTCTCATACTACAACTACCACTTCATTACTACTAAACATACCTACACAATCCAATATACACCTTGGTTCTCCCATTCACCAAGCCATCCATAAGTGTACATTTCCTACCAAAATTTTGCCATAGTTCACCTACAATTCTCACTTATCCACACATTCCCATTATCACCAAAATCATTCCTATTCTAGCCACACCCATACAAGGGTCCTACCAGCAATCAATACAATATACATTCACCAATACTTCTTCAAATACCAATACTAATACTCATACACAACCATTTGGCTCCAAGGCCTACAATTCACGTACTAATTTCACAAATACTCAAACTTCCTCACAAATACTTAAACTTCCAATACTACAATACCAATACAATCGTTTAGGTTCTTTTATTTGCTTACCCATTCCCATTACACTAATGCATTAAATTGAGCATTAAGAAGGAGCTCTTACCTTGAGCTTATATCTCCTTCAATTCTCTTCCAATTCTCTTCTTCCTCTCTTTCTTGCACAAATCGGTTTTGTGGGGAATGGAGTTGCCAAACTCCATTCCCATCACCCAAAGCACATAAAATAAGTATAATTAACATGCTAACCCCTTAATTAATTCTAGTTCATAGAAATGTTTAGAACAAGATTTCTAGGGTTTACCTTTGGAGTGTCTTAGGAGGGTTTTTAGCCCTTGGTTCAAGAAGGTGAATCCACCACCATTGTAAGGTTGATATTATGCTCAAAGGAGAGAGAAAAACAGAGCATTACAAATGGAGAAAAATCGGTTGTGAAGGAAGGTGAAGAAAACATGAGTTTTTCATGTAGATTTTTACCTTGTTGGAGAGAGGAGACCCCAAGCTACACATTGATGCTATTTTCTTCACCAATGGGGTATACCCACGAAATTGAACTTCCTCATTTTTGGATTTTGAAAAGAGAAGTGTAGAGGATGATGAGGGGATTACAAATATGTAATTATTTTTGTATTTGAAGCTCACATGAGGGTGGAGCATGGAGAAGAAGAGAGCTTCCATTGTTGTAGAGGGGAAGCTCAAAATCGCTGCATGGGGGAAGGAGGAAAAGAGAGAGCACGATGGGGAAGGAAGAAATGGGAGAGAGAGAAGAAAAAGGTGAGGAAAGAGAGTACTCTCTACTTTTTGGTATTTTTTTTTCTTTCTTCTTTCTTTCTTTTCTTTCTTTCTTTCTTTACTTATATTTTTTTTTGTGTGAGAGGGAAGGGGGATCGGATGACATACAGCCCATTGTGGGTTTTGAAAATTTTATTTACAATAGTGGACACACTAGTTTGAGTTATTTGTGCTTTTACCCCCCCACAACTTCCCGTTTTTGACAGTTTTTACTAATTTCTCTTTTCTTGTTTTTATTGGCTCTAAAGCTTCACTAATATTTATTAATGATTATTTAGTTGACCAAAATTGTTACGAGTCTATTTGACCCGCTTAAAGACGCGTTTTCCCGGTTACCTCGAAAAACGTGCTTTAAGGTTCGTTAGTGATTTTAATCCATTTTAAGGATCCGTTTTCTTCGGGATTTGTTCCCTAATATTTATTTAGACTTAATTAAGCCTTTAGAATCCTTATATTACGCTAACCGAGGTCTTATACCTCCTATGGTTGTTTAACGCTTATTTAGCGTTTTACGCTTTTTAAGCGTTTCTTTATTTCTTTTGGATTTATTTTTCCTTACCAATATTACTTAATCATTATTAGGCTCTTAAATACCCTTAGGATATAATCGCTATATTTAAGGTCGGGGTATTTCAATTTTAATTCCTTAAATTCTCCAAACTTGGTCAAGGTCTCCTACATAGTCAACTTGACTACTAATACCAATTGGACCCAAACTTTCGGTAATTACCAACAACACCCCATACTTTTCTATTTTTACAATTTTTACCCAAAACTTTATAAAATGTTATACTTTTTATTAAATTCATTTAAAAACCCTAAATTGCTCTTAATTTACCCACTGCTTTCTAATTCCTTAATAATTACGAATTGGCCCCAACTTAATTATAAGCAAAATAAACTAAATAAGCTTATAAACTTAAATTAAAATGGCCTAATGACATGGCCTTATTACAACCTTGAACTTGCAAAATAAATTACACAATAAATGTCTCAAAATATCACATATATATTCGGCCTCACTTAGGTTTAATTATTTTTCCACATAATGTCATAATTTGACCATTATGTTAATTAATCCCTTAAATGACTAGCTTAATTTATCTTAGCCATTTTTTTCCATTTTGAGGTCAATATGACCTATATATATACATTCACTCTCGGCCAATATATATATGCTTAAAAATTACAAAAAATCATAAGTTTTAAGGTGTTTTATACCTTGATTTTATCCTTGTATAGGCTCGGTCACTTGTAGGAAAATTTACCACTTGATTTAGACATGTTTAATACACAAAAACAAGATATGGTTACACTCCAAGCTTGAGCTTAACCATAAGGGATAATTAATGTAATTTAAGGCAAAAATCACCTTAAAAATTCAAGGGAAGTTCTAGGTGGTTTCGATCTGACCAAACACACCACAAGGTGTTAGATCCACCATATTAACATAGGAAATAGTTAATCTCGAAATACTACCTTGTTATTAGGTTTACCTTGGAAAAATGCCTTAAAAGAGAGTATTTCTTTGGATCTCGGTCACCCTTGCTCCAAATGGCTAACCAACAGATTCCACATGAAAAGAGAAGAAGATGAGGCTATGACCAAAGTTTCACAGCCAACTCGAAGGGAGTCAAAAGTTATGAGCTTAAAGCACATTTTTACCTGAAAATGCAATTTTGAGCAATCACCTTGGTCCCTCTACTTGCTTTCAAACGAGTTTAGCTCTTGTTCTAACCTTATAACACTGAGATAAGCCAATAGGATTGATGATCCACGAAATTTAGGTGTTGGTAGTGAAGAGATGAAGAAAAGGCTAAAATGACTTAAACACTTACCTTAGGAGCTTAGGAGTTAGATCTGCCTTCCATGCTCAAGAACCAGACTTGAGAGCTTCTTAGGAAGGGAGGAACTCGTTTGGGCATGCTGGAATCGGACAAGAGCAAGAGGAGAGTGGAAAGGCTTGAATAATTGAAAAAAAGGTAGGTTTTTACTATTGCAAATTGAATATTAGGTAGCAATTTGTCCTTCTAATGATTGTGTGCTGTCTCCTCCCTCCTTGCCTGCCGTCTACATAGTCCAAGTGGGTCAATTAATTGGCCATGACCATACTTGGTCAATATTGACTCATGTGGGCCCCACTTTAGGGTTTTATTAATATTTTATATTAATTTGTAAAATTCGTAAATTTCTGGAATTAAATTCCTAATATGATATAATATGATTATATCATTTTAAGGATAATTATAATTTTTAAGCCCATTAAAATCAATTTAAAAGGCAATCTCGCAAAAACGTGCTTTAAGGAGTTTTAGCGCACATTTTGTGTCACAGGGTGTTCCTGAGCTTAGTTCTCCTTGAGAATGGTTTTTGTTGTGTTCCTTGATTCATTATAATACTTAGGAATCCACTTTGGATCTTATTTGAGGTCATACAATCTTTTGGTGTCTTAAAGCACATTTTTGGCTTTACCGATCTTAAGGCGTGTTTTTGCCTTGTTGAGATCTTTTAGATTGTTCCCCAATAATATTTAGTTAGATGTTTAATAATCTCTTAGATCATTAATAGATCATTTAATTATATTTTAAAGATTAGGGGTATTTCAACTTAGGTGATAAGAATACACAAATTGTAATGGTGTGATGGCACCATACTTTAGTAACACGTATACCACCCCACTCAATTTAGAGGAGCTCCAGCTACAACCCGAAAGGAGTACTTCAATAGAGCGCACTAATGGTTAAGGAGTGTCATTGAGAGATGCTATGGGTTTTGAAGAAAATATGGCAGATACTAGCTATGGTACCACCCTACGATGTCGATGACCAAAGTTGGATTGTTAGTACGTATTTCGCACTGCATAACTACATGATGTTGAACAAACCCACCTCAAGCAACTCAACTAGTGTTAACGAAGTAGATGGAGGAGGAGGAGGGGGATAAGGTTCCAGTGCTGCTGATGATGAAGATGAGAAACACTTGCCCGATAACGACCCAGATGAGCTTACAGATCCTTTGAGCATGACTAATATGCGAGACAAGATTGCTGATGCTATATATGCTAATGTTAGGCGTTGAATTCCCATTAAACATATTTTATGTCATATGAACTTGTGTTGTATTAAATTAATCAGCATTTGGGTATGTATGGACCTACGACAGTAACAAATTAACTGTTTTTAAATATTTGTTGTATTGTAGGCTTCATTTGGTAAAGGGTTTTCTCTGGTATATGTGTGGCATATTATCTTTGATAGTGAAGAGTGAAAAATGAAGACGATGAATAACATAATGAAGAGAATGAATGGAGTGAAGAGAATTAATACCAAAATTACTGTAATGAAGAGAATGAATACCGTGCATGTTGTTGTTTAATAGTTTAGGGTTGCAAAATTGTAGCGATTGATGTGAATAAATTAACTATTTTTTTTAAATCCAGTTATTTTTTGGTTATACAAAAATGTCATTGAGTAGTATTGTTAAAAAAGTATGGGAAATTTCATGAAATGCCACTATATTTTTAGTTAGTTCATGAAATTCAACTAAAAAAAGAAAGTCACGAAATGCCATTATATTTTTGCGAAAGTCCATGAAATACCACTATGCAATTGACCAGAAGCAAAAATGACAAAAATATCTCTACTAGTTAACAAAGTACATTTAAAGTTCACAATATGCCCCTAAGTGTTAAAAATATTCACTAAAATTCATAAAAAGTTCAAAATATTATAAAAATATAGATAACTATAAAAAATAATTAAAATATTTGAAATATTATAAATATTATAAAAAAATAAAAATAAAAATATCATACAATATTGAAAAAAGTAAATATTTCTTAGATTTTTTTAAAAATTATTTAGTACCACAAAAACGAATGTAGAGTTTTAAACACATAATTTATACTAATTTTTCAACAAATTTAGACCAACATAGTAGCATAATTTATACCTAATTACACCAAATTTTCACCATACATTTTTATATTATTTTTTCTAGCAATTTAAATTATTTATTCAAAAAAATATTTTTAGCTATTAATTAATATTTGCAAATTGTTATTTTTAAATTTATTATCTATTTTGCAGATCACTTTATGACATAGTATAATTAATTTTCCAAAAATATTATAAATTGATAAAAAAAATATAGTTTGAAAATATATGGTACAATTTATGATAATTAATTGGTATTAGTTACAGTGCTTAATTTGTAGAAAAATTAGTATAAATTATGTTAAAAATTATGAGTAGTACCAATTTTCTACCAATTAAGCACCAGAACTTGTACAAATTAACAACCAGAATTTGTACCATACATTTTTAGATTATCTTGTTTTTTATCAATTTAAATTATCTATTCAAAATAAATTATATTTTGTTATAAAGTCATCTACAAAAAAGAATATAATTTAAAAAATATTTCAAATATTAATTAAATATTTAAAATTATTTTAATTGGTAGAAAAAATAATTTTAAAATGTATGGTAATTAATTGGTATAATTTATGGTACTATATTGGTCTAAATTTGTAAAAACATTAGTATAAATTATGTGTTTAAAACTATATATTCTTTTTTATGGTACTAAATAATTTTGAAAAAAATATAAGAAATATTTACCTTTTTTCAATGTTTTATGATATTTTAATATATTTTTATAATTTTTTTATTATTTTATAAATATTTTTTATAGTTATCTATACTTTTATAGTATTTTGAATTTTTTGTGAATTTTAGTGTATTTTTTGACACTTAAGGGCATATTGTGAACTTTAAAAGTACTTTGTTAACTATTAGAGGTATTTTTGTCTTTTTTGCTTCTGGTAAATGACATAGTGGCATTTTATGATAATACCTCGTTTTATTAAAAATAAGGTATAAAATCTCAATATTTAATTGTGTGTACATGTAGTAATAGTTTGGCCATATTTTTTTGACAACTAAGTTGTATATTTTTGTATGATGTATACATTAACCAAGTTCACTAACTAATTATCATATTTTCATTTTATTCTAATGTGAACAAGTAGTTAGTGTGTTAAAACCTTGTATAGTTACAATTGTTGTTATCCATTTATAGACCTTAATATAGATTTAACAAAAATTGATTGTATAAAAATTTGTTGTCTTCCTAATTAATAAATTATGTATATATTAATCCATATATTTGTTAGTGGTTTCTTTATTTACATCTTAAAAAAATTGTTTTAAAATATAATATAAAATTTGTAAATGTAACACAGAAATCGGTAAACGCACTACACGTAACTAACTTATTCAAATACGCTAAACGAAACTGCCACACTACCAAACAACACTTTTCAAAACAACCGCAAATATATCAGCACAAAACAATAAGCCAAAACAGCTGCAAAACAGCCTCAAAAATACCAAGCTGAACAGAGCCTAGATGTTTCTACTATTTTACCGTTTATGACAAAAATACTGTAAATTTTTCTTTTTAAATTGTGAAATAACTTTCTGTCTAAATTTTAATATAATAAATATCTTATATTTTCATTTTACGGACAACCCATCCGTGGTCCCGGACCATGCGTCCGAGGTCACGGACCACCCACGGACAGTGGGTTTTTGATGGTTCCCGATGGTGTTTTTGGCTCAAAATTTATGTACGTGTAGCCTGAAAGATATACAAGACGTTAGCAATTGCAAGATTTCAGTTTGAAGTCGAATTATGCACAAAACTTAAGAAATAAGTAACAAGGCAGAAACAAAAACAATTAGCAATACAAAAGCCGAAAAGGGTTGGTTTGAACCCAAAACTTGACAGAAGACAAATAAAGTCATAAGGTTTCAGAAAAGTGTGATTATAACCTGTTTTGGCTCCTGGAACAACGAGACTCTTCACGTCGGGATTCTTTTGGTGCGCTGTTGATCTCGGTTCTGGATTGAATTCGAACCCGGCTTCTGACTATTGATTGTTGATGCTATTCCTCACGTTTTGGTGGTGATTTAGCCAATGTTTGATGGTTAGAACAACGTTGGGAGTTGAAAATTGTGTGAAAGTGTGGATTTGAGAAGAATTTCGGTATTGTTTTGGTGCTTGGAGTGCAAAAACATGAGAGGCTGAAGAGAGGTTGTGTTTTCTTTCTCCTTAGGGTTATAAAGCTTATGAGATTCTGCTTTGATCAAGAGATTTACCCCTTTATATAGGCTTCCTTAAAGATTAAGAAAATCTAGTGAAAACAAGATTCTACGGGATTTTAATTAAGTAACTTCCCAAGGGAATTTTTCTGTGAAAACTTAGCCACATGTCAGGGATAACAATTATGATTTTTCTGAGGTGAAATCGAATTTTTTAAATATTGGAATATTTTTAAATTCAATTTCTCATCAGATTCAATCAGAAATTGCTAGAAAAATATTGGGAATTCAAAAAATCAAAATTTCAACGCCATTATACTTAAAATGTCATCCTCTATCATGGGGTAACATTTCAAAACATTCCTACTTGATTTGAGCCACTTTTCGGAGGAGAGGGAAAGCTCATAAGGGGCTTAGGAGCCTTGAAAAATCACGAATATACCCGTGAAGATGACTAAGCCCCCTGATGCCCCGGAATGCGCCGATCGAACCGAGAATTCTTGTTGTTTGACCAAGATACCCTTTTTGCACCAATACCTCAAGAGACTCTCCTCCGGAGGGGGTTAAAATTTTAGGTATAACAGGGAATTAAGCACTAAGAAACACTCTTAGGCTTATTAATTAATCTAAAATACAAGGAAAGTGCTTGAAGCAAAAAATTAAGGGATTACCTTTGGAACCCTAGAATGGGCTTTTGGTCAACAACCAAGGAGAGGTTCCAACTACACTCTGGAGCTTGTATCAATTCTCATATAAAAAAGGGAAGAGTGCAAATAAAAGGGCTAAAATCAGCCATGACAAAGGAAGGGAAGAAAAACTGGAAATCAAGGGATTTTGGGTGTTTTCTTACCTTAAACCAACCATGGAGATGGCCTAGCTCAAGAAAATATGATTTTCTCTTCAAATGGGGTTCCACCCATGGAATTCAACTTCAAGCTTTTAAGATTTTGATTGGTGCACTAGGAAGCCCTTGACTCAACTAAGAAGATGGTGTGCTTAGTTTTGATTTGGAGCATTGTAGTGCCTTGAATAAGAGAGTATTCAAGGGCTGGAAAGAGGCTGCAAAATCACCATGGGAGGAAGAGGAGGAAGGAGGAGCCGGCTGGGAGAAGAAAGAAAATGTGAGGGAGGAAGGGAAATGAGAGGAGAGAGAGGGAAAAGTAGCATAAGTACTTTTTTCTACTTTTTGCTTTTGTCTTCCTTTAATTAATAGGCTAGTTATTAATTTAGGGTGGAGTGCTGATTCACTATAAAAACTGGCCCCCTCTGTTATTTAAGCAGGGCGTTTTCATCTTTTTGCAAAAAACACTCATAAATTTCTAGGTTTGGCACTATGCATCAACCGGGCCCGTTTTTCCGGATTTTTCTCGTCTTGTTAATTTTAATGGTTCTTAGACCTTCATTAATGTTTACTTATAGTTATAAGATCAACTATAATTTTTACAAGTCCATTAAACCACTTAAAGTCACGTTCTCGGGTATTCTAAAAAAACGTGCTTTAAGACTCCATTAGCGTTTTTAACCCACTATATGGACTCGTTTTCTTCGGGAATTTTTTCCACATGTTCTTAGTGTGAATTTAAGTCTTAGGAATCCATCTAGGACCTAGTTAAGTTCATGTTCTTCTATAGTTTCTTAACACATATTTTTACGTTTTGTGCCTTTTTAAGTGTTTTCTCTTTCTTGTTGGTTTTACTTTCTTCACCAATGTTCTTTAGGTATCATTAGGCCTCTAAATATCATATTAGAATAATTTAATCACCGTATTTAAGTCCAGCGTATTTCATTAACCATCGGTCAATGGTCATATGTCACCAGCCAAAGTGTAATCGGGAGAGGGAATCTTATTCCTTAGTGGGGGTGGGGAATCAAGATAGAGGGTTTTGGGGTAATGAAATAACCTTAACATTTAAATAATTAAATAATAATAAATAAGTATTATTTGGGGGATTATTAAACCCTAAGAAAGTATATAAACACTTGGGCGTTAAAACGCACCTAAACTCCTTAAGGTCAAAAACGTGCGTTAAAGCCCGACCTTAAGCTAAACAAGTTATATAAGTTATAAAACTCATATGAAGTTAATCAAGGATCATTTTATGACCTTTGAAACACAAGTCCTCAGTTAGAACTGAGTAAAAATACAATATGCCCGGGAGTTCCCTAAAGGGCCCCTTAAGGCCTGAAAGTCCCGGAAATACTTTATTAAATAAAGTAAAGCATTACACTTCATTATAAATGCACTATAACACTTTAATGAATATTTAAGATGAAGTTCTCAAGCTAAATTATCAGTTAAAGACAAAGTGCTCGGAGGTTCCCGTTGAGGGCCCCATAAACCCATAGGAGTGTCCCGGAGAGGTACCGAAGTGGCACAAACCCTAATATAAATTATTCTAAGAGTTCCTATTATTAATATTCACCATTCTAAAGAGAATTCTCGAGCTACTTTTTCAAAAATACACAAAGTGCTCGGACGAATTTCTTAACGCTCCTTTTTGCCCCGGGAGTGTCCCGGTAGGCCGAAAATTGAGTTATGAGTTTATATAACCCCATATAACTCAATGTAACACCTTAACATATTAATATTGACTATAAAAAATGTCAATAAATCCTTGGAACTCATAGCGACTAATTATTTTCCAGTAAAATCCTTAAAGCACAAAAACGCATCTTCGGGTGTCACAAAAATGCGTTTTACGCAATTGCCTTGAAGTTTTTGAGGAGCCACGAGTTGATAATATTAAAAGGGGATAAATTGACATCTAAATCAATTAATTCCAGTACTAAATTCATAGTACAAGTGGGGGCGATTTTTGGGTCAAAAAGGTACCTAAAATCAGCATTTTTACCTTAAAACTTTCATCTTGTACCATCATATAAATGTACCAAATAAATGCTGGAACCTATTACACATATTAGTGTGATCTTAGTACAATATAGTGTAACAAAAATCAAGTTAAAAATCAGTCCCATCTAACCTCCATTGTGGGCGCCATTTATGGTCAAAATTGACTAGTTTTGGCCTAGAAAATTGCTTAATAGATAATGACTCATCCTATCATATTATATGTTAATGTATTAAGCAAGTGCAGTCAATTAAACCTCATCTACCGTATGACCTGCAAGACAACAACAAAGGAATAAGTTAAACAAAAGTTATAAGAATTTAATACACCAAAAGTAATGCTAGATTACAATAATGTAAAGTTGCAAGAATCAAACAAAAACAGCCATGTTCTACCTATTAAGGCTGCCGATTTTTATGCATAAACAAGGGGAATTATTGCTGTCTACTTGATCAAATAATACACCACCTAACTAGCATGATCCCTTGCCTAACACAAACAAAAATCAAATGGACCCAAACAGCACTACATTGCCGATTTCATATGGGAAAAGATGAGATTGATTGCCTCATTAATTAGTCAAGGGAACATGTACCTAAATAGCATAAATCTATGTCTAATATAAACTAAAACAAGAGCCACCTACAGCCATATGCAACCGTGAATGACTAAGGAAGAAGACAACAAATGACATAGAATTGTCTTAGAAAAATCAAAAGAAAATACCTACCTATATCTACTCTTGTCTTCTTCTTTCAATTATATACATTTATATATGTTTATTATAAAGTTTAAAACAAGTTTTAAAACCTTATGGTAAAAGAATATTAAAACCGAGGAGGAAATGTATTATTTGGTGATATTTGAAGTGTATAAGTATATTAGCTTGTATTATAAAATTCGGGTGTATTAAAAATAACTACATGTATTTAAATGACTAGTTTATAAAGTTATGTGGCTAAAACATAAATTTTGAAAAGTGTAGGGTACAAATTATAATTGTCGAGGTATAAGGAGTTATTTGGTAAATTTATGTTATAATATAAGGTAGGAATTAATGTTATGAATTTTGGTGAATTTAAATAAGTGGTTAAGAATTAAAATAACATTTTATAAAGTTTTGGGGCTATTTGGTAAATTATGGAAAGTCTGGGTTAAAACCGAAACTTATGTGATTTTATGGGTATATTAAAGTATTAATTATGAAATTAAGTCTTAGTCAAAGTGTTGACCAAAAACCTTGGGTTAAAATGATTTATGACATAAAATATTAAGTTTATAAAAGTTATGGGGTGAATATATAATTTATTGGAATTATTACGTAAAACCGAATTGGACAAGGGGTGGAAATGTAATTTATAAAAGTATATGGGCCATTTCGGTTATTTAAGAAAATTAAATTTTAAAACTATAGTTTATAAGTTAATATGTAACTTATATAAAGTTTTGTGGTTAAATTGTGAATACAAGGGAATTACAAGTTAAGACCGAAAATAAATGTGGTCATTTGGTAATTTATAAAAACTAATGTACATTGTTTTGCAATTTCTGAAAGTTAATGTGGATAATTAATGAATTATAAAAGTTATAAGGTTATTTGGCAATTTATAAAAGTATAAGGGTTGTCTCGGTAATTAAGAAATTAAATAATAAAACTATGGGTTATAAGTGGATATGTAACTTACATAAAAGTTTTGGGGTTAAAATGTAATTATGGGAAGTATATATGGAAACCGAAAATTTAAGAGATTATTTAGTAATTTATAAAAGATGGAGTATGTGAATTGTAAATACCGAAAAGATATATATGATTATTTGGTAATTTACAAAAGTTAAGATGTCCAAAGTATAAACACCGAAATTATAAGGTTAGTTTGGTAATTTAATAAAAAAGGAATTAAAGTTAAGTAATGTGATATATTATGAGGAATAATATAAGGTTTATAAAATAAATTGTGGTTATGATAAGAATAACCAAAAGAATAAAATGTAGAGTTTATGAGATAATTATGGATATAATTAAGGTGACCAAATTATATTGGTATATGGAATAAGAGGAAATAATTATGGATATATAATTAAAGGGATGAAGAAATATCATAATATGGGAATTAATTATCACATGTGGGAATCACATAAAATAATGAACTGATGAACTACAGGAACCACTGTTAAATAACAGGGGAAATAAAAGAACATACAGAGTTAGTATATTACAAGCGTTAGTTCTACAGTGACAGTACTGTAATATTTAGTGAATAATTATATTAATATTACCCGGTATTGCGTGTTTATATAACAGCGCACGGGAAGGAACTACTGAACAGAATTTGTCAAGCTAGCAGTTACTTGGTGAACGGTATGTTAATTGTGTGGTCTGAATGTCCTAAGGATTATCCTACGGTCCAGACATTGTGTGTTAATTGTTTAAGAGCGATATCTGTGATTTTATGTATTTGATATTGTATGCTGTATTGCTCAACACTGTTGGGTTCTATTTTTACGCGAACGTCTAATGACTGGAAGTTTATACATCTAAACTGGAACAAGACTAACTGACCTTTAGGTATTGTTAAACCTAACTGATGGTCAACTATTATAGTCTTAACTCAAGGATTGGTTATTATGTCACTGACAAAAAGGGCTAACTTATAAAGAGAGGAATCCAGACTGTTTCTACTTTCTGGTTGCGCATCGTGATCACTACGAGCGACTTCAATGGGGAGTCACTCAAGGGAATCCATCAGCCACATTCGGGGATGGCGGAGGGCACTGCCGTTGGTGCACAGGTTCGACCGGATCGGTCAATATATTATCCAGGGCCATAAGGTCAGCTGGTAACGGTTCCATTGGAACCCAGGGGACTATCGTCCATTAATAAGTTATTAAGGGTTGTCTTATCATGACGCCTGAGGTGGAATTTAATTGGAAAAGGTTAAGAGATTGGTTTAAAGGATAAGGGCCAGGTGACCAACTAACAAGTACAGTTTAATACGCGTATCTTATTGGTTATTGTTAAGGATTACTGATGTGTGATTGTTGGTTATTGTTATGGATTATTGATGTGTGGTTATTGGTGTTGTGTACTACTGTACATTGATGTTTACAGGTGGATTGTTATGTGATTGTTTAATGTTTACAGTTATTACTGTTGTTATTGTAACCCGGTATTTCATGTAAAGAATCTAATATCAAGATGGCTAAAACGACTTAAGGAATCTAGATGATTTAAGACTACATTTAGCATACCAGCATTTCGATTGCTGAGCCCTTCAATGGGCCAAACATTCCAGGTTATTGAAGAAGACACAAGCCGGAGTAGGGGACACGGGGGTAGCTGACGTGTTTTCAACAAACACCTTTGGTTTTATTTTGTATTGTATTAAGGAGGTGGTTGTATTCAGTTAGTTGCTCACTTAGTTGGATTTGGTTTGTAATAATTAGAGTGCTCAGTATCTGTTCATCACAGCGTGAGGAGTTGTATTATTGGAAAGAGTAAGGATGCCTTGTTACTCACAAGGGTGAGTAACGGCGTGTAACACCAAGGTAGATAGTTTTATTTTCCGCTGCGAATTGTTATTCGTTATGCTACGACTTGCGACGTTATTACAGGTTTAGGACTAGGGGTGTTACAAAAAGTGGTATCAGAGCGGAGTACCACTCTGATGAAAGATACTGAGTCAAGAACATGAGCATAGGATATTTGGGAAGACGGGGAAACGTCTGTGAGGATTCGTGACCTAGAAAATCTAGGAATATCTTATTGCTGTTGATTAACTTTCTTATATATTTGTGATTGTGTATGTAAACGGTGTAGCAACCGAGTAGTAATAATAATATACTATAGATGTCGACAAGAGAAAGACCACGTGGAGGCAGCAGTGGACGCGGTGGCGAGACACCGGCGGATGTTCCAGAGGTACCAGGTCTAGCAGCAGCCATGGCAGTCTTCGCGCAGCAACTAGGAGCTCAACTTACGGGAGCCATACCCCACCCGCCGCAGCCCAGGGAAACCAACTGGTTGAAGAGCGTTGCAGACGCGAGTACCGACTTATTCAGGGGAACCGGACCCCGCCGCACTGGAGGAGTTCATTGAGGAGCACCAGAAGGCGTTCAAGACTGTCAGAGTTCCAGAAGACCAGAAGGTCGACATCGCCGCGTACAACCTGAAGGACGCAACAGACATTTGGTGGCGGTCTGTGGAGGGCCACCGTAGAGCTACACGGACTTTGGATGGACAGCGTTTGTAGAAGTGATGCGGGAGAAGTTCTACCCCGAACACCTAAAGCAGAGAAAAAGACAGGAGATCGAGACCTTAATCCAAGGGAGTCAAACAGTTGACCAGTACTACGCGCGGTTCACCAGTTTGTTGGACTACATACCAGGAGTCGACTACTCCGACACTGTGAAGAATCAAAAGTTTAGGGGAAGAGGCGCAGGAAGAAAGAAGAGAAAGAGTACTGAAGGAGATGATGGTGGAGCAACCTCTGGCGGATACTACAAGAAGGGGAAGAGATTCTTGGATAAGAAGAAGGGGCGGAAGGATTTCCATGGTCAAAGACGAAGGAGCAGGTCCCTCGTCTGACCGGCCCAGCTATTGATGCTCAGCCACTAAGATCAGCACCACCTAGAGGCAATAAGCCAACCCAACGTCACTATTACTGTAAACGCTGTGGAAAGGATCACCCATGCGTAGATTGCTCAGGAAGGAAGGTGGAGTGCCGCTATTGCAGAAAGGAAGGTCACAGGTAGTATGAATGCCTTTCCAATCCAGGGAGCCGAGTATACAAGGGAGCTAGAGGTTCACAGAGAACACCAGCTATTGTGGCAGGAGGACCAAGAGGAGGCCAGACGCCGCAGACTAATGCCTATACTAGAGGACCGGAAGGACAACCACCCTCATCCGGGAGTCGGAAGGGAAAGAGATAGTTCCAGGAAGAAACACGCTATACTGAGTGGGAACTTCAGGCACTGAGGCTAGCGCTCAGCGAAACCGGTAAGCCTAGAACCTAAACTAAATGCATGATGCATGAATGTGTGTTTATAGTTATTAGTCGATGAGACTTGTATGTGTTAATAAGTATCAAAATTTAGAGAGACCTAACTTAGGTAACCTCTCACCTAATAGGATACTTCGACATTTGTTTTCCCTTACCTATGAGACCGAGGTCACCTAAGCCTATGAGCGAAGGTCAGGACTATCCAGAGGCATAATGCCAAGTACCTTGACCCGGCATGATCTTACTTAAGAGATATTTAACTAAAAGGAACAAATAGCCACTGAAAATGAATATAGAACTTTGGGGATAGGCCTTGGAGGATTTTATATTCCAGGATATGGGAGTGGGTCAAAACCTAAATTATATATGATGTGTTTGGGTAAGGATTGAGATCTACAGGCTAGGTTATATAATGAAGTAAGAAAGGTAGATGGAGCACGAGCTCCTAGGATACCAGTTGTATCATTCTCCATAGGAGATGATATTGAGTTTTTATACGGTGATAAGAAGAGGATGGACAAGGCGAGCAAAATTATTTTTAAGTCAGCAGACGCGTTGATACATGGTGGAGAATCCAGATTAGTGTACCATGGAATTAAGAGAATTAAACCGAATACAAACCGAGTTTATCCTTGGGATACAGGGTGTGGGATAGTACAGTGAGGAATAGTAAGTTAGTTTTGCTTGGACCGCCGAAGGGCGTTATTAGCTGTCCAAACTTACAGTAAATACAAATTATGACCTGCCTAAAATGACGAGCAACTCATGAACAGGAATACATTAATTAATATAAAATACTTAAGACTACATAAACTGTCAAAGGGTTTGATGAAGACCTGCATGTGAAGAGCAAACACTGAAATTTTATGGGATACCCAGGCACCAAGCTTACCGCTCAGTGCGGGACTAGGAAATCTTACAATCCCTTATTAACTTCGCGAGAAGATAGTGCGAAACCTTGAAAGATGACAATAGAGAAACAGAATCTCAAAATATATCAATAAACATCCATCATGGATAAGCACGGGTTTTAAAATACCTGAGCAAATACCAAGGGTCTCAGCTAGTATCAATATATAACAGTGCTGGACTCCTAATTAATAAAGGGGAAAGGACAAACTTGAATCTATATTTTCTAAAGTCGGGGGGACTACCTAATTAGCAATACCAAATGCTACATATATACATATAATCTGGAGGTTGTAAACCTAAAACGTTGAGGAGTATTGATACATTTCCGAGGGCTAAAGTATCATTAAATATACCTACCCTATTTTGAGACTCACGTCCTACTCTATCATTATGGTTATAGACGAGCATATGTCTTCTATGACAGCTCAATTCATGAATGCGAATAAAGAGCATAAGAGATCAAATAAGGTTAACCCCTTAAGTAATATAGATTTTAATATAAACCAATACCTCTCATTGACACTTACAATGGAGGTAGTATAAATTATATTAAGGGTATGAATTAATATACACACTAAAAGTGAGTGGAAGTTAAATTTAAAGGTAGAGAAACATACCCCTTGGCTTGTAACAATTGCTTTACATGTAAACTTTACTAACGTTATATACTAATCCCTATGATTCTAAATCTTCTATTTGATACACCTAATCGACCTATTTTTGGAAGCCATTGAGCTTGTGGATTAACCACGTTTCTAAGAGATAGAAACAAACAATAAGCCTTGATTGTCCTGTTACCAAACTGTAGGATTCAAACTGGAAACCCTTAGTTTGAGATGGTACTGATATTAAGAGATACTTAACCTAGGCTGAACATATGGTTCACTTGATTTATGGAGTTTAGATGGAATAAGAATAAGCCAAGCTTTAAGGACGGAGGAAATAATACTTTATGGAACTGTAATTATTGATCGAGTTATGAAAACTTTTCCTTGGAGTCTAACTGTGACTGTCTTCGTTCTATGAAATGATAACTAAAGTATAGGCAATAATCAAAACCTAGTGAGTTAAATACTAGATGAGCCTTTTAAAGAGAAGAGAGTATTCTAAGATATCCAAGTCCATAACTGAATTTATTACTTGGATGATGGATTTAAGAGTTAAAATGATTGATGGATATAATTATTAGACAGTATGAGCCTAGATGCTTTAATAAGAATTTATCTTTTATGCCAAGAGGAAAAACTGGCTTCCCCGCTTAATGATTTGATCAAAGAAACTTAGTTCCGGGGATTAAGGAATACACTAGATTAAAGTATAGGTTATAACAGTTATTGGAATAGTTGTATGACAATCAAGGGAAAATACATGTAGTAATCACCACGTCACAAGGTCCGATAAGATAAAATTTGGAAAATGACAATTATGTGATTGTTTGATATTTGACGTGGGAGGTCGAACTTGATCCTGGCCAGATCAAGGGAAAACCAAACACAAAATGGTGTGGAAGGATAGTTCAACACTGATGTTGACCCCGTCTGGGTTGGATGATTCCTGAGACTCCTTACAAGTGGTCACAAATATTTCTGTGATACGTAAGTATTTATTCTTAAATCTAACATAAAATTTGACTAATAAGCATATGAGATGTAGAAGGTGTAAATTAAGAGCTAAGTTGTCCAGGTTACCCTGAGGAGATTAAATAGCTAAAACAACTCGCGTACGTCGGAAAATAGTCAATTGTGAGGGAAATACTAACTATTATTATTCCATGAACCATGTTAATAAATTAAATATGAGATCAAGAGACAATTACCTATAATAAAAGTATTCTCAAGATAGCTTCTAAGTTATGGCCATATTGCCATCTGAAGGGGAAGATCGACTTTAAAGTCGTCCTTTATGAATTCAAACCCAAAATGTTAAATGGGAACCTACCTATAAACATGGTAGAATATAAAGAGTAGAAACATTATACTAATACACACGTGAGTTGATTCACAACCGCAAGAACATGTTCAATTGAGAGAAAACTGTACCTTAGAAACCTTAGCGGGAACACTACTGTGGTATACCTGATGAACAGACGATAATAATCGAGTATATAATACCGACAATTGGTGAGTCAATAATATCAAGAAATCTTTCTATAATATACACAAGATGCACGGCTTGACCGTAGCTCATACCTTACATTGAAAATAAAAAAACCGAATATGGCGACAGTAAACTCAAATACCAGAATCACAAGATGATGACCTGAGGATCAAAGAGAGGGATTTTAAGTATGCCCCATTATTAATACAAACCCGAGCGCCAACGATTACAACTACAAGAGGCGATTAATGGAAGTGTGTTACACACGATAGTTTAAATAAGCCAAAAGATAATATTGGCAACGTACTAGATGGTAGATCACCTTCACCCATACATACGGGATTCAAATATAAAAACATACTAATGCACTATGGAACTTGCCAGAGAATGCATAGATTCTTTGGGGCTATACCGTGTAAACAGACAGGAGTCATATACTGATGTCCGTAGGAGAGACCTCGAGTTCGCAGTAGGCGACCGAGTCTTCCTTAGAGTTTCACCTATGAAGGAAATTTTTAGATTTGGGTAGAAGGGCAAGCTTAGCCCGAGGTATGTAGGACCGTACCTTATTACGGAGCGAGTGGGCCCATTAGCCTACAAATTAGATTTACCTGTTGAGCTTGGGAGAATGCACAATATGTTTCACATTCTCAACTAAAGCAGTATGTGCCTCACCCGTCACATATCTTAGAGCCCGAGACACTCGAGCTAGATCTTACACTTAGATATGAGGAGACCTCAGTTCGCATTTTAGACGCCAATACTAGGGAGACCAGGAATAAGACCACTAGAATGGTAAAGGTTATTTGGTCAAACCACGACATTGAGGAGGTGACATGAGAGTTAGAAGACTCCACGACATTGGGCGTAACCCTTTTTAAGGGGGGTAGAACACCACATGCGACTTGCATATCTGCAGTCTACACTAATTTTGTAATTGGTTGTTTGTGCTTGATTGTTGCGCATGTGTGCAATTGGTTGGATGGTTGTCCTATGTGACACTGGTTGGTTAATGATATGTCCTATGTGACACTAGTTGGTTATTGTTGTGTCCTATGTGACACTTGAATGGTTATGGTTGTGTTCTATGTAACACTTGATATTTATGTGTTCTATGTAACACTTGGTTGATTAATAAAAGTACACATGTCTATTTGCAGTATATTTATTCCTACAATCACACAAGAGATTCACTGCCAAGGGTTTTCGCCTCTGCACTCTGTAGGACTGAGTGTTTTGGTATTGCACTTGTGCAGTGATGACCGAGTGGGATAGCTAGGAAGTTGGGACACTTATTTGCTTTACAGTATTTATCAAATTACTTATGCTATAATTACATTATTTGCCATGAGCAAGATTATGTGTATGTACGAATTGTATACACTCATATTACTGATGGAATGTAGAGGGGTCAATATAGTATTGACACCCAGGAATGATAAGCATACAGGGAATAGATACGAAGAACTGGGTTCCATAGGATTTATAAGTAGAAGTTATGACTTCGGGACGAAGTCCTTTTAAGGGGGTAGACTGAAATACCCCTAACATTTAAATAATTAAATAATGATAAATAAGTATTATTTCGGGGATTATTAAACCCTAAGAAAGTATATAAACACTTGGGCGTTAAAACACACCTAAACTCCTTAAGGTCAAAAACGTGCGTTAAAGCCCGACCTTAAGCTAAACAAGTTATATAAGTTATAAAACTCACATGAAGTTAATCAAGGATTATTTTATGACCTTTGAAACACAAGTCCTCAGTTAGAACTGAGTAAAAATACAATATGCCCGTGAGTTCCCTTAAAGCCTGAAAGTCCCGGAAATACTTTATTAAATAAAGTAAAGCATTACACTTCATTCTAAATGCACTATAACACTTTAATGAATATTTAATATGAAGTTCTCAAGCTAAATTATCAGTTAAAGACAAAGTGCTCGGAGGTTCCCGTTGAGGGCCCCATAAACCCATAGGAGTGCCCCGGAGAGGTACCGAAGTGGCACAAACCCCAATATAAATTATTCTAAGAGTTCCTATTATTAATATTCACCATTCTAAAGAGAATGCCCGAGCTACTTTTTCAAAAATACACAAAGTGCTTGGACGAATTTCTTAACGCTCCTTTTTGCCCCGGGAGTGTCCCGGTAGGCCGAAAATTGAGTTATGAGTTTGTATAACCCCATATAACTCAATGTAACACCTTAACATATTAATATTGACTATAAAAAATGTCAATAAACACTTGGAACTCATAGCGACAAATTATTTTCCAGAAAATCCTTAAAGCGCAAAAACGCTCCTTCGGGTGTCACAAAAATGCGTTTTACGCAATTGTCTTGAAGTTTTTGAGGAGCCACGAGTTGATAATCTTAAAAGGAGATAAATTGAACATCTAAATCAATTAATTCCAGTACTAAATTCATAGTACAAGTGGGGGCGATTTTTGGGTCAAAAAGGTACCTAAAATCAGCATTTTTACCTTAAAACTTTCATCTTGTACCATCATATAAATGTACTAAATAAATGCTGGAACCTATTACACATATTAGTGTGATCTTATTACAATATAGTGTTACAAAAATCAAGTTAAAAATCAGTCCCATCTGACCTCCATTGTGGGCGCCATTTATGGTCAAAATTGACTAGTTTTGGCCTAGAAAATTGCTTAATAGATAATGACTCATCCTATCATGTATTATATGTTAATGAAATACCCCAAACCTTGATATGTTGTTTAAATGTTAAGATATGGTATAATAAGGCAAAAAAATGCTTTAGAAATATTAGTGAACGATTTTAACCATATTAAACATAATTAATTACCTTAAAGTCGATAAGGGCAAAGTGTGCTCTAAGCTTGGGATAATCTTGGTTAAGACCTAATGAGCTTACCCAGACCGTATTTATATGTTAATAGACATATTAAACCAATTACCAAAGAAAACCAAGCTTGAAAACAAGTTTAAACACAAAATGTGCTTAAAGGAGCCTTAAAGCACATTTTTGAAAAATTGTCTTGTAAATGGGTTTTGAATGGCTAGATGTCCATCATTACCCTTTAATTAACATGTGTACTACTTAGTATCACATTAGGAATCCTAAATCAATGGGAAACCAAAAATTTCACAGTTATGTGCCTTGTTTTTGTGAATAGTGACTTTATAAGCTAGTTTGTAACATATGTTATATTAAGTAATTAAATAAGTTAACAAAGACCAAACACCCCTAAGTAATATATGGGGCCGGTTTTTGTAAGGTGAGTCACCACCACCTGCAATCAAATAAGTGAAGGAAGACATAAATAAAATACTATACTACTTTATTAAGCACTATTTGCTTTATTTAACGATTACCCACTCAAGGCTTTTGCAATCAATCATTCTCTTCATCTCCCTCATTCTCGCGTATCCCACCTCCTTCCTGCTCTCTTTCACGGTTGAAGCAGCACAGCACCAGACACCACCTTCAAATCCTTGTAACTTCTAGCTCACTTGGCCAAATTAAAAACTAAGACCACCAATCTCTTAGTCTCATCAAGCTCTTCAACTTGGTCCTTTCAAATCTTCTAGAGCTCCATTTTGGTGCCAAGGGGAATCTCCATGGAAGGAGCTTGAGCTCATCTTTTCACGTATTATTGTTCTCCTTTGCTTCAAGGTAAGGAAACTCAAAGAAAAATGATGTTCCTCCATGTTTTGTGCTGTCCGAAAATTACCTTAAATGGTGTCCTTATGTTGCCTTGTTCTAGCTTCATTCCAACCATTCAAGGACTGGCTGGAGTCCTCTCTTCACAAGTATCCAAACTCTCTCCAAGATCTAAGATTTCTGAAACAAGAAAGAACTTGTGAGGAAAAGAGGTAATTATGCTAACCAAAAATAGCTTATAATTCCTTTGGAAAATGAACTTATGTTGTCTATTGAAACTACCTAAAGAGCCAATGGTAAATGACTTAGAAAAATGTTCTCAAAAGGACTAGTAAAGGACATATGTATTGTTGTGTGTATTTGCAGGTCAAAGGCAAGTATATTGTGGGAAATTCAGTGTTTAAGATTTATGCATTTTAAGAGCCTAGGTGCTATGCAATTTAAATTGTGCACTATGTTGTAATTTGGTGTATATTTGGTGAAGTTTTGAGTATAAGAGTGTACCTAAGATCATTTGGGAAGTTTATACATGTGATGGGTGTAAAGAACTTATGCAGCAGGACTTGAAAAATGCAAGTACGTCAATTCTGTAGCTTCGGTCCGGGACTTGGGATTTGGATAACATCCCGGACCATATATCAAAAAGGGCCGAGAGTTTTACATAGTCTTGGTCCGGGACTTGGGTCTTGTACAAGGACCCGGACCAACCCCTTAAATTACCCGAGAGTTTTGCCTAGAATGGTCCAGGACTTAGGACCTGTATGAAGTCCCGGACCACCCTGTTAAATGTAGCCGAGAGTACAAGACTGTCTTGGTCCGGGACTTAGGGTGAGTACAAGGTCCCGGACCACCCTATCAAAACATACCGTGAGTTTGTGTAAGTGTTGATCCGGGACTTAAGGTAAGGACCAAGTCCCGGACCACTCTAAAGATGTTGTTTAAGGTATAAAAATGATGTGTAAAGATGGGGATTGATAAGTAATGATGTTGTAAGGATGTTAAGGACATGTTAGATGTGATATAAAGACAATCAAGTGGGTGGAAGTTGTAATAAAATGTGAAAGTAAAACAAGTTAAAAATGTCAAGTTGTTTAACTAGTTAACGAGGGTAAGTTATGAGCGTTAGACTTTAAACAAACATGTTACCCCGATGTTGATAAGAGTAAATGTAATGTTGCCAGTTGTTCGAGAACTGTTCAAGGAACTTAAGACGACACATTAGAGTGGACGTTGGTGTCAGGTATGGTTTTCTTGCAACCTGTGTCCTACCGGATTACACCGGCTTGTATGCCAATGTGTTTTTCTGTATGTTTGCCACGTTGTAAGATAAAACATGTAATGAGTTTACAGTAATTCATATATGTGGCGTGTCTAGTTCCGATACCATTTAACCTCGAAAGTGTTAAACCTTAGCTAACTGAGTCTAGGATCACAGGAGAGTTTGGTATTCGGATTAAACGACCCGAACCGTGGGGGCGTTCTAACCACGGCTATGCGTGAGTTAATTGTGTGATTTGTGTATGTGAATGTAGGGATCTCCCTTGTGTGTTTAACCCAAGAGTAATACTGTATGGTGTGTAGGTACGATAGACTCCGTAGTGGAGTTCTAACGAAAAATTAAAAGTAAGTATGTACTAACAGTAGTGAGGAATCCGGTTTGGCCGGTCGCGCGTTGTTTGGGAGTGGGTATCCTTTTTAGCTTACCCTTCTCTCTGTTATGGTTGTTTCCCTCACGGGTTATGATCTCCCATTAGCTTATCCCAAAGCTTAGCTATTCTGACTTACGGTCGGTTTAGGGGGAACATGTGTTTGTGTGGTGAGTTCGGGTCACTAAATCCGATCCATCTTTAAGTAAGTTACTCGTCCGACTATTAGGGCGGTAATGAGTTTTGTTTAACGAGCTTAACATGGGGGTGATATCATTCCCTAGGCTCACCAGTGTATTAACTATGTTTTGGCCGGTTCCTAAGAGATCTGTACCCGTTATGTATGTGTTATTTGTATGTTGCAAAGTTATTGTGATGTGATGTTATATGTCGCTTAGAAGTGAAATATGAGGATCATGGACATGATTCCTAGTATGTAAAAGAGACGCTTGTGGAAACCCGATAGTGGGTAAGTGTCGTCTATTGAGGAAATAGCTCCGTTAGAGGAGAAATACTATAGGGTGGAAGAACTCAAAGAGTGATTGGTTAAGTATGGATGAGTTATTTTTGTTAAGCCCATTGGGGTGAAATGTATTGTGTCGTGAGTTTATGTTTCACATGCTTGATTTAAATGTAATCAACCGCATGCTAAGACGACAAATAGTTGTGCGTGGCCCGGTAGCATGTGGGCTGCGGGATTACCATACCAGCAAAGGTGCTGAGCCCCTGGGGGGCCACCCTTTCTTTCCTTTTCTATTTCAGGTACAAGGAGCTGGAGCCGTTCGAGAGTAGGACGGGGTAGTTGTTGTGTACGGGTAATTGATGTAATTACTTGTAATTTGTAGGTGTAGTAAGATCGAAATTGTTCTCGGCATTAGTTGTAAATACTCGGTACAGTTGGAAGGTATTTGTATAATGAATGTTGGTAGTGATAAAGGAGACGGTATTGTATAGTTGCTCGGGGATCTAGTCCATCAGACCGATACAAATGTGTAAATGTTAGCCTTGTTAGCCACGTGGGTGGTTAACGGCGTGTAACACCGATGAGTTAAGTTATGTGATGATGTGTATTTTCCACTGCAGTTTAATATTAAGTATGTTGTTGTATGTTGGGGTGTTACAGTTAATGTATTAAGCAAGTGCAGTCAATTAAACCTCATCTACCGTATGACCTGCAAGACAAGAACAAAGGAATAAGTTAAACAAAAGTTAAAAGATTTTATACACCAAAAGTAATGCTAGATTACAATAATGTAAAGTTGCAAGAATCAAACAAAAACAGCCAAGTTCTACCTATTAAGGCTGCCGATTTTTATGCATAAACAAGGGGAATTATTGCTGTCTACTTGATCAAATAATACACCGCCTAACTAGCATGATCCCTTGCCTAACACAAACAAAAATCAAATGGACCCAAACAGCACTACATTGCCGATTTCATATGGGAAAAGATGAGAT
Source organism: Limonium bicolor (assembly GCA_023374045.1). Lineage (NCBI taxonomy): Eukaryota > Viridiplantae > Streptophyta > Magnoliopsida > Caryophyllales > Plumbaginaceae > Limonium > Limonium bicolor. Next base: position 26,137,783 of record CM041778.1, on the reverse strand, counting down.
TGATTGCCTCATTAATTAGTCAAGGGAACATGTACCTAACTAGCATAAATCTATGTCTAATATAAACTAAAAAAGAGCCACCTACAGCCATATGCAACCGTGAATGACTAAGGAAGAAGACAACAAATGACATAGAATTGTCTTAGAAAAATCAAAAGAAAATACCTACCTATATCTACTCTTGTCTTCTTCTTTCAATTATCAAACAAAGCCATTGATTCTTCCTTTGTTATCAGCCGTAAGTCTAGCTCAAATGAGAGACTTTTTTAGTCAATTTTTGAAATCAAAAATAAAAAGCAAATCATAGAATAATGCCATGAGACATAACAATAATTCTCATTTGATTCCTTCTCTTGTTTTGCCTTAATACCCTACGTGAGCCTTCATTCTTTCCTTGCCTTCCTTTGGCCGATGGGTAAGCTCTCTCCCTTCTCTCTTTTCTTTCTCCATTTGCTAAGTAATTCCTTAGAGCTTCAAAGCTCCATTAATGGTGATCTAAGTTATAACACCATTTCTATGTAATTTCCTAGTTAAATCTACTAAGTCTTGAAGCAAGAAATCATCCTAGCAACCTTTCTAAAATCGCCAAGCTTTAGTGCTCAAGGGAGGTTCCTAGATTCAACAACAACACAAGGAACAACAAGATCAAGTTAAGGTATATTTCATGTTGAAAATCCTAGTAAACTCCTTAAGGCCTTTTCCGATAATTATAAACTTCTAAATCCATATTTTCTTCATTATTTCATGAAGGAAATTTAGATCTACAACCATCTCAAGTCTACCGAAAATTCCTTGAAAAATTCCTAAGGTAAACTTTTGTAAAACTACTCCAAATTTTATTTATAAATCCTTGTTAGAAGTCTAACAAATGGATCTCCTAAATATATACAAGGAGGCCGAATTCTTTTCATCAAGATAGCATTTGGAGAGCTTAGAATTCAAGGAGAAATCAAGTACAAGAATTGTCTTGATTTAAGGAGTAAGTTTATATATTTAAGGTTTATTAAGTTAAAGCTTGATTTAAGCTTCAAACTTTGGTGTAAAAATTATGTATAACCTCTAAATAAATTAAGGCCAAAAATCATGGGTTATAATATCAAGAAAATAATTTATAACATATAAGGTAAGATTATTACCTTAAGGTATAAAATTTGTGTCACAAAAATTAAATATGATGCATATAAGTACAAGCCGAATTATCTAAGGATTAATTGTTCTATTTTGAGTTTATAATCTTTCTAAGTCATTAGCATAATTTTTAGAAGTGTTATATGGCTTATATACATTTATATATGTTTATTATAAAGTTTAAAACAAGTTTTAAAACCTTATGGTAAAAGAATATTAAAACCGGGGAGGAAATGTATTATTTGGTGATATTTGAAGTGTATAAGTATATTAGCTTGTATTATAAATTTTGGGTGTATTAAAAATAGCTACAAGTATTTAAATGACTAGTTTATAAAGTTATGTGGCTAAAACATAAATTTTGAAAAGTGTAGGGTACAAATTATAATTGTCGAGAGTATAAGGAGTTATTTGGTAAATTTATGTTATAATATAAGGTAGGATTAATGTTATGAATTTTGGTGAATTTAAATAAGTGGTTAAAATTAAAATAACATTTTACAAAGTTTTGGGGCTATTTGGTAAATTATGGAAAGTCTGGGTTAAAACCGAAACTTATGTGATTTTATGGGTATATTAAAGTATTAATTATGAAATTAAGTCTTGGTCAAAGTGTTGACCAAAAACCTTGGGTTAAAATGATTTATGACATAAAATATTAAGTTTATAAAAGTTATGGGGTGAATATATAATTTATAGGAATTATTATGTAAAACCAAATTAGACAAGGGGTGGAAATGTAATTTATAAAAGTATATGGGCCATTTCGGTTATTTAAGAAAATTAAATTTTAAAACTATAGTTTATAAGTTAATATGTAACTTATATAAAGTCTTGTGGTTAAATTGTGAATATAAGGGAATTACATGTTAAGACCGAAAATAAATGTGGTCATTTGGTAATTTATAAAAACTAATGTACATTGTTTTGCAATTTCCGTAAGTTAATGTGGATAATTAATGAATTATAAAAGTTATAAGGTTATTTGGCAATTTATAAAAGTATAAGTGTTGTCTCGGTAATTAAGGAAATTAAATAATAAAACTATGGGTTATAAGTGGATATGTAACTTACATAAAAGTTTTGGGGTTAAAATGTAATTATGGGAAGTATATATGGAAACCGAAAATTTAAGAGATTATTTAGTAATTTATAAAAGATGGAGTATGTGAATTGTAAATACCGAAAAGATATATATGATTATTTGGTAATTTACAAAAGTTAAGATGTCCAAAGTATAAACACCGAAATTATAAGGTTAGTTTGGTAATTTAATAAAGAAAGGAATTAAAGTTAAGTAATGTGATATATTATGAGGAATAATATAAGGTTTATAAAATAAATTGTGGTTATGATAAGAATAACCAAAAGAATAAAATGTAGAGTTTATGAGATAATTATGGATATAATTAAGGTGACCAAATTATATTGGTATATGGAATAAGAGGAAATAATTATGGATATATAATTAAAGGGATGAAGAAATATCATAATATGGGAATTCATTATCACATGTGGGAATCACATAAAATAATGAACTGATGAACTACCAGGAACCACTGTTAAATAACAGGGGAAATAAAAGAACATACAGAGTTAGTATATTACAAGCGTTAGTTCTACAGTGACAGTACTGTAATATTTAGTGAATAATTATATTAATATTACCCGGTATTGCGTGTTTATATAACAGCGCACAGGAAGGAACTACTGAACAGGAATTTGTCAAGCTAGCAGTTACTTGGTGAACAGTATGTTAATTGTGTGGTCTGAATGTCCTAAGGATTATCCTACGGTCCAGACATTGTGTGTTAATTGTTTAAGAGCGATTTCTGTGATTTTATGTATTTGATATTGTATGTTGTATTGCTCAACACTGTTGCGTTCTATTTTTACGCGAACATCTAATAACTGGAAGTTTATACATCTTAACTGGAACAAGACTAACTGACCTTTAGGTATTGTTAAACCTAACTGATGGTCAACTATTATAGTCTTAACTCAAGGATTGGTTATTATGTCACTGACAAAAAGGGCTAACTTATAAAGAGAGGAATCCAGACTGTTTCTACTTTCTGGTTGCGCATCGTGATCACTACGAGAGACTTCAATGGGGAGTCACTCAAGGGAATCCATCAGCCACATTCGGGGATGGCGGAGGGCACTGCCGTTGGTGCACAGGTTCGACCGGATCGGTCAATATATTATCCAGGGCCAAAGGTCAGCTGGTAACGGTTCCATTGGAACCCAGGGGACTATCGTCCATTAATAAGTTATTAAGGGTTGTCTTATCATGACGCCTGAGGTGGAATTTAATTGGAAAAGGTTAAGAGATTGGTTTAAAGGATAAGGGCCAGGTGGCCAACTAACAAGTACAATTTAATACGCGTATCTTATTGGTTATTGTTAAGGATTACTGATGTGTGATTGTTGGTTATTGTTATGGATTATTGATGTGTGGTTATTGGTGTTGTGTACTACTGTACATTGATGTTTACAGGTGGATTGTTATGTGATTGTTTAATGTTTACAGTTATTACTATTGTTATTGTAACCCGGTATTTCATGTAAAGAATCTAATATCAAGATGGCTAAAACGACTTAAGGAATCTAGATGATTTAAGACTACATTTAGCATACCAGCATTTCGATTGCTGAGCCATTCAATGGGCCAAACATTCCAGGTTATTGAAGAAGACACAAGCCGGAGTGCGGGACACGGGGGTAGCTGACGTGTTTTCAACAAACACCTTTGGTTTTATTTTGTATTGTATTAAGGAGGTGGTTGTATTCAGTTAGTTGCTCACTTAGTTGGATTTGGTTTGTAATAATTAGAGTGCTCAGTATCTGTTCATCACAGCGTGAGGAGTTGTATTGTTGGAAAGAGTAAGGATGCCTTGTTACTCACAAGTGTGAATAACGCGTGTAACACCAAGGTAGATAGTTTTATTTTCCGCTGCGAATTGTTATTCGTTATGCTACGACTTGCGACGTTATTACATGTTTAGGACTAGGGGTGTTACAGGTAATCCCATTCCCTTTCCTAAAAAAGGAAAAATGGCAAAACTATCAGCAGGAAATGGAATCATTTCGATTCCCTTTCCTGATTACCCCAAAACAAATACCCCTTAATGGAAGTCTTTAAAATCTTGTTCTTGTCAATTGATGTTGGAAATTTTAGGTTTTTACCGATGATGACTCATTCAAAGTGCAAATCGAGTCGATGAACAGAAATGTCAAAACTTAGAGCTTGTTGATCAACAAAGGCAATTGATCAACAAAGGTAGTCGATCAGTTAGATTGATTGAATCAATCAACATCTGTAGTGAATCAATACAAAACACATCCAGACAAAGAAAGGCGTTGCAAAAAATGTACAAATAATACTTAAAGTTTCTCGATAGATGGAGTCCTTCACCTTGACGGAGTCCATCGTTCATCTGAGTTGATCTGACGTCGGCAGTTGCAGCGACTGTGAAGTTTGTAGGAGAACACTGCCAAGTCATCCATTGGCTTGGTAGTTGGAAGAAAATTGAGGGCCAAGGCTGATAAACGTCTACAAAAAGTTAGGTTATGTTTTTGTGCAAGTAAGACGTTGACGAGCTAAAAATTTAGACGCGGACTCTAACATGCGTTCAAAAGTGGTTACTACTTACCAAGAAGGAGACTTATGCAGATCTTTTACGTATGCTTTTCTTCACCAAACTGCTATATTTCGAGAGAAAAGTCACCAAAAAGAGAGAAGGGATTTCTATCACTTGTATTTGAAAATATTGAGAGCTTTATAGATCAAGTCTATCTAGGTTGTACCTAGGCTTACACCACTCTCCAAAACGCTGATCAAATTATTAGTAGGGTGAGTGAGTACTTGCTAAGTAGAGTCTATCTACTTAGTACATTACAAAAAAAATTGTAGTATCACAGACAGAAAATTTCCTACGGAATTAATCTGTATGTAAAAAGTATTTTCACCTACGGAATTTTATATTATTTCCAACGGATTCACCAAATTCAGACAACATTTCCTACAAAATTAATTCGTATGTAAAAAGTATTAGTGACGGAACTCGGAAACATTACATACCAAATTATTTATGTAGGTAAAATTGTTTCAATATTTTACCCGTGAACCCAATAAACTTATGGAAGGAAATTGATTTCTAAATGTTATATTTTTAGTGACGGAATTTTGTAGGTGAAAGTCTATCAATATAATATCTAGGCACTGGTTATCAGCAACTAAATATTTCGTAGGTAATAACCTTTACTGACAAAATTTATACTAAATATTCCGTAGGGAATAGTCATATATACTCTAAAATACAAATCCACCTCAATCGGTCATTAACCCCAAATCTTCTTTTCTCTCCTTTTTTTCGCCCCATACATGCGCTATCTTCTTTTTGGCGATTGGACTGATTTTTCCACGTTGCTGGTGAAGATTTACAACCCTAACGCTGCCGATAATGGCCTTCATTTTTTTTCTCTGAATATTGCGACCCTAGCTGGTGAAATCTAGAGCTTCATTCTCTTCTTTTCTTCCGCGCCTTCATTCTCTTCTTCGCTTGCGCTTTGTAGTGCAAAATCTGTAGCTACAGTTCACTAGGTAACCGGTAAATCTTCTCTACACCTTCATTCTCCTTTGTGCTTGCGCTATCGAACTTTCACTTCTAATTTATGGTCCTGAAGGACAAGATGTGTAGAAGCAGTTACTGTGGTGGTGTTCCTTGCACACTACAAAAAAAAAATCCATTTGCCCACGGAAACCTATCCTAACATATTCATTTTTCTGTTGGTGTAGTACACTTATAAGAATGGGACGGAAGCCTAATTTAACGAACAAATATTTTCATTAGCATAGCTAGTTCGGGCAGAGGACTTATATTCACATATTTGATTTTCGTTGGCATAGCCCACTTAAAAAAAGAAGGGAAAATTCGCGATATACCCCTGTTTTTTTCGTAATTCACAATATACCCCTATGATTTTCGTAATTCAACTTTAAACATGCTTAAATGTTGTCCAAAATTGATGCTTTACATGGACGATGCTAAAGTGTTATATTTTGGTCCAATATCAAATTTGAAACTTTTTAAGCTCACACATGACCTGTGGGACCCAATGAATATGTGACTATTCATTGGGTCTCACAGGTCACATGTGAGCTTAAAAAACTTTAAATTTGATATTGGACCAAAATATAACACTTTAGCATTGTCCATGTAAAGTTTCATCAATTTTGGACAACATTTAAGCATGTTTAAAGTTAAATTACTAAAATCACAGGGGTATATTGTGAATTACGAAAGAAAACAGGGGTATCTCGTGAATTTTCCAAAAAAAAAACGCTTCGCCTTGTAAATTAAGGGCGCGCTGCACTGGAAAAAGGAGCTAAGGTTAAACAATCGTTAGCAAACTCAAGAAAGCAGGAAATGGGAATTCTCCAGCCGGTGAGGAAGACTAATCGCAGCCGGTGAGGAAGGATTCGGCGCACAACTTCTCCAGCCAGGAAGGAATCTGTCACGACAGGGTAGCAATTTCTTCTTCTGCATTTTATGAATTTCTCCTTTCTTTTCACATGGTCGGTAGGAATCAATACATCTTCTATTCTCCAGCTGCTATCGTTGGTGTTTGCTGTGAATTGGTGCACAATTTCTCCAGCCGGTGAGGAAGGAATCGCGGTGCAGGTTATTCGGTCACGCTTTCTCCCGTCGGTGAGTTGTGAATTTCTCAGCTTCAGTTTACTGTAGTTTACTGTAAATGACAGGGTAGCAACTTCTTCTTTTGCATTTTATGAATTTCTTCTTCTTTTCACTTGGTCGGTGGAGAATAAAAGGAATCGAAACATCTTCTATTCTCCAGTGGCTATCATTGGTGTTTACTGTGAATATATTTCTTCACGATGCCATTTGCAATTTGTTTCTACAACAGAGGTTTTCCCTCATTCACCTCTTAGCCGTTTGTTATTGTTGAGTCAGGGGCGGAGCCAGAAATATAAGTTGAGGGGGTTAAAGACAAAATTATAAAAAATTAGGGGAGGTTTTTACTAAATTTTTCTAAAAAAAAATTAACACTATAAATTTATGTAATTTAACAAAGTTAGGGGGTGTTTTGCTCCCTCCAAACCAAGTCTACCTCCGCCACTGTGTTGAGTGTCTAGATAGTATCACAGATTTGTTATCAATCTATGCTACACAGATTTGATATCTTTCCTCATAGGCGGAGATGCCGTTTGATAATAAAATTTCTCCCTATCTCTTATCCCTGCGCTCTTTTGGTTGGATTCGATGAATAGCACTAAAGAAACAAACTGTTAATTACTTTGATAAGATCAATTTGCTATTCATTTTTGTTATCAGAACAAAACCTCATGTTCATCTTTACAATAAATTTGAGTCACTACTGATTTTGATGCGCCTGTAATGCTTGCAGCTGACTACCGCAAATGCAATGAAGCAGAAGTTGGGGAGGCATTTGAAGATGCTTTCAAGTCTGGACTTCTTGAAAGGGAGGATCTGTTCATCACGACAAAGGCAAGCTCTTTTGTGATTACTCATTATTTGTTATTGGATCTTTTGTTTATCTTCATTTTTTGTTTCCTGACCTTTTCTTTTGCTTTCAATTATTGTATATGTTCCAGCTCTGGATTTCCGATCATGGTCATGTCCTAGAAGCCTGTAAAGACAGTCTGAAGAAACTCAGACATGATTATCTTGATCTCTACCTAGTTCACTTTCTTGTGGCAACAAGACACACTGGTATCGATTCACATGTTGTTATGAGTTCTAACAGAGGCTGAAGCCTTAATTCAAATGTGTTATGAAAACAACGACCGTACAAATATGTTTTCCAGCATGGATCTTTTGTCATATTTTATAAGGTGAAATACAAGCTCTTCTTGATGTTTTCGTTTCTATCATTTTGCTAATTAATTTCAGATGAAGCTTAAAGTTTGTGTTACCATACGAGCATGATTGAACCTGATTCTATTTTGCTTTTAAGTCTTGATTGTGAACTATTATTAAATTAAGAATATGAAAAGATCACACATGATGATCTTTGGCTTTACTGCTACTTGGTGCTTCACACTTCTGCACTTTTAGTTATTTCATAGCAGTCTTAATTATACTTACTTTTGTTCTTCCTATTAAGTGCAAGTTTCCTGCAGTTTAATGTTTCGACAATGCTGTGCTCATGGGTGATTTGGCTTCTGTCCTGCTCTCTTGATTTAAAAGTATTTTCAACATTAAAAATAGTCTTCTGCCATTATCACAATCTAGGAAAAACACCTTTCGGTACTGATTTTAATTAATTATTTCACAAATTTGATATACATCTCTAATGCCAAAAATCTGAGCGCATTATAGTCTTTTGATTGAGTGCTTGATTGCCGTTTCAAAAGCTATTGTCTTTAAAATACTCCTGTTATGTTGCTCACACTGTTACACTGCTCATTTTTGAAACCTTTTTTTTGAATATTTTGCTTATGTTTTAATATTATCTTTGTTTATAACCAGTGGGGGTTTACGATTTTTTCCATGTTAAAACCGGTGCAATTATGCTCTGAATATATTCTGATTTTATTCCTCTGTTCGATCTGGAAACCTAAAAGAAAGAAGCTGGTAGTTTTTCTGACCATGACTTTCACTTTGTTGCATTCATTCTGCCTCTGGTTATAAACCACAACATGGCACATCATGAAACTACTTCGGTTGAGTTTAATAGAGCCTTTTTATAGTCTAATGAACAGAAAAGCTGGTACAATACATACCTTTAATTGCTGCTGTTAAAATTACCGTTGTTTCTTACTTCTAAACATTTTCCAGCAGCATTTGGTCCCAAGGCATTTCTCCTATGCGTTTTAGAGTTATGCACAGCAGTATCTAAGTTTCTCTCTTCTTATATTCTCAGCTGATAATATGCATAATCTGGGATGATTCTAAATCTGAAAACCGAACTAAGATAAGCTGTCGGTTGTGCTTAGCCTTTTGGACTGAAATCTGCATTGTTCTTGTGGTGCCACATTGCTTGTTGTATAAGCCTATTACAATAGTCTTTCAGCCGACAAAAAGTACTCACTTAACTTCAGCAGTTCTGTTAGGATTAGGTTTAGTCTTATTTCCCCTCTTATTTTTTCACTTACCGTTTATCAACGGTCACTAGTTACTAAGTACCGTTTTGCAACGTTACTTAGACTTAGCTTATATTCTAGCCTCTCTCGGGCTTTGTAACTCAGAACAGTGAATACAATCTTTCTTTCTCTCTTCTCGACTCCTCAAACTCGACGCTTCTTCCCCATCGCTCTCGAATTCTCGTCGATCGATTCATTCTCATTCCTCTTTCTCTTTCTCGCCTCGCTTCCTTCTTCATTCGCTCCGCATCGCACATGGTATCAGAGCGGGTTTACCGCTGTTAACCCTAATTTACTCAAATGATGTCGGAATCAGATGAAGAGGAAGACGACGTTCCTGACGATGAAGAAAATTCGTCGGAAACTGAAGAGGAAGAAATTACCGACAAGAAGAAGGTTAGACGCCGCTACGATTCAGATCCATTGTTGGTTTCCAATTCGGAAACGCCTGGAGTTCAACTTACCTCAACCAAGTTCGACGGCAAGAGAGGATTTCAGAATTGGAAGAAGAAAATCGAGATCTGTCTGTTGGCCAAGAACAAAATCAAAATGATTGACGGTACGTTGAAGAAATCCAAGGTTCCTAAAAATCGCAGAGATGCGTGGGACAGATGCGATGGGCTGGTACGTTCCTGGATTCTTGCTTCTGTAGATACTAGTATAGGAGATAGTCTCGTTTCATGCTCTTCTGCTTACGATATGTGGAAACGCCTCACTCGGAGGTATGATCAGATCGATGGTACAAGGTTGTTTGAGCTTAATCGAGATTTGTCCAAAATCGAGCAGGGGAACTCTTCTGTTACCGAATACTTCACTAAACTGACTAGTATTTGGGATGATATATCTGCAATGACGAATATCGATACTTGTGTTTGTGGTTACAGCGAGAAAGTTGCTAAGCATGCTGAGAATCAGAAATTGTTTCAGTTTTTGTTAGGGTTACGTGAGGACTTTGTTAATGTTAGGGGAAATCTTCTTATGAAGAAACCACTTCCCACTCTGGATTCGGCTTATGCCATAATACTCCAAGAGGAGAGGCAACGAATCAATAGAAAGGAAGAGAATGAAACCCCAAGCATGTCCTTTGCTAATAGTACTAACAAAACTGAAGTAAATTTTGTTGAAAGAAGTAAATCCAGGAAGGATAATACTGCTAGGAAGAACACAAGTATCTGCACTCACTGTGGGAAAACAGGCCACCTCAAGAGTGGTTGTTTCGAGATTTGTGGTTATCCAGATTGGTGGAAGGGGTCGAGAAACACTTCTTCTTCGGTAAATTCTGTTGGCAAGAAAACTGAAGGAATAAAAGGACTCTCTGCATCCAATGTGGATAAACTGGCTAAACTTTGCAGTCTACTTGAACAATCAGAAAAGGCTTCGGACAAGAATGTTGCAAGCAATAGTGTGTCATGCCACAGAAAGGAGTCACAGTTTGCAGGTACTGTCTATCCTAAGTGCAATAATTCCATTCATAAACATATTGATCATCAATGGTTACTGGATTCCGGTGCAAGTGAACACTTGTGTGGTAATGAAACTTTGCTTAGCAGTAAGAAACAAACTATTGATGTTAGTTATGTCACTATGCCTAATGGTCATGTTGAAGCTATTAATGTTACAGGAACTGCTTTGATTGCTGATGGTTTTAAACTAGAAAATGTTCTTCATGTTCCTAGTTTTAAATTGTCTCTTGCTTCTGTTAGTAAATTAGCTCAGCAGAACAATGGTACTGTTTCATTTGATTCTGATGCATGCTATTTTCAGGCCCGTACTTGGAAGAATAAAAAGAGAATTGGGCATCAAAGGGATGGGCTTTATTTTCTTGATAATAGAATGTTGTGCAATTTCTTCAATGGCTGTAATAACAATGCTTCTGTTCGCATTGCTCACTCTTGTAATTCCCGTGTGATGTTACTGCATAAAAGGATGGGCCACCCTCCTTTGAATAAAATGGTTCAAATGGGTCTTGTGAAAAGAAGTGAGATTCCTGACAATTTCATTTGTGATATATGTTTTAGGGCTAAAGGCCATAGATTACCTTTTCCCCATTCCAACAATAGATCCAAATGTTGCTTTGATCTCATTCATGTAGACACTTGGGGGCCCTGTTCTATTGCTAATCATGATGGTAGTCGTTATTTTTTAACTATTGTTGATGACGCTAGTAGATGTACTTGGGTGATTCTTATGAAATTCAAATCTGACGCATCTCAGCATATACAAAACTTCATAAACATGGTTGAGCGGCAGTTTAATAAATTTGTTAAAATTGTTCGCTCCGATAATGCTTATGAATTGGGATCTTCAAAAATTTTACAAGATTTCTTCCATAAAAAGGGTATCTTGCATCAAACCACTTGTGTTTACACTCCGCAACAAAACGGAGTTGTTGAAAGGAAGCATCGTTATTTGCTTGAAACTGCCCGCGCTTTGTTTTTCAATCCGGCCTTGATATTACTTTTTGGGGAGAGAGTGTTCTTATGGCTACTTTCATTATCAATAGGCTTCCTTCTTCTACTTTAAATGGTCTATCCCCCTATGAATGTTTGTATGACTCTCCACCTGATTTTAGTAGTATCAAAACGTTTGGTTCGTTGGTCTATCATACTGGACCTGCAGTCAACCGGAGCAAATTCGATCCTCGTGGTCACAAGGGAGTATATCTCGGTCCAGGTCTTTGCAAGAAAGGACATCGGGTCTTACTCCTCAATGAAAACAAAGTGGTCACCAGTCGGGATTTAGTTTTCTTTGAAGAAAACTTTCCTTTACAAGAACGGGCTTTTCAAACAGATGGGTCAGCCCAGACCACATCTCCTTTTTTTCCCGTTCCTATCCATGAAGATTCCGACGACGATTTACCTTATGAAGAAAGCATTGCTGAGCCTGGTCCACCTGTGCAAACGACAGATAATTCTGCCCACTTTACTCTCGATGACAGCCATGTGGCTTCTGACCCGATCGTGTCAATCTCTCCCAACGATCAGGTTCAGCCCACCGCAGAAAACCATTCTCTGGCCCATCTTTCGACGCCTCAACAAAGCGACACGGATCAGGCTATTTCTGATCAAGATGATTCTGCTATCATCCGGCCCAACAATGAACAAATCGATCAAGATTCTTCAGAACATCTTGGGCCGTCCAACGTTCGCCGGTCGACAAGAATCAGACGCGTCCCTACTCATCTTGAGGATTACGATTGCAATTACGTTGGAAAAGACCCCTTCACATGTCTTTTATCCACCAGACTCAAAAGTTCAAAACCAAATCTTCTTCCTTCTCTAAATTCTATTACTGATTTTATTCCTTCTCAAGTGTTGTGTTCTCAGGTCCGAATGCAGTGTCCTCTTGAACCCCTTCATACCGCGTTGCTGTTCAATATCCGGAATGGAGGGCTGCCATGGACTCCGAACTCAAAGCCCTTGAAGAAAATAAAACGTGGACTCTCGTTAAACTCCCCAAGGGAAAAAGGTGCATTACTTGCCGATGGGTGTATCGAACCAAGCACAAATCCGATGGAACCATTGATCGATACAAAGCGCGCTTGGTCGTTCGCGGTTTTACACAAAAAGAAGGAGAAGATTTTCATGAAACCTTTTCTCCGGTTGTCAAGATGACAACCATTCGAACTTTAGTAAGTGTTGCCATAAAACGACATTGGAGGATCCATCAACTCGACATCAACAACGCCTTCATTCATGGGGACCTTCACGAAGAGATTTACATGAAAATTCCCGATGGTTTGACTACATCAAATGGTTTAGTATGCAAATTGCAGAAATCTTTATACGGTTTGAAACAAGCATCACGCCAGTGGTATGCTAAACTTTCAACTAGTCTCACTAACCTCGGTTTTGTTCTTTCAGACAACGATTATTCTCTATTCAAGTGGAGCAACGGGGACTCCATTCTCTTTCTTGGCGTTTATGTCGACGATATTCTTTTGTGTGGCAACGATGACAAAAAAATCCTTCAAGTCAAAAACGATCTCCACAACTCCTTCAAAATTAAAGATCTCGGCACTCTCACTTACTTTCTTGGGCTCGAGTTCCACTACACTTCTCATGGGGTCGGCATAACTCAAACAAAATTCGCTTCTGATCTTCTCACCGACTACAATATTTCTTCTCAGCGATCGGTTGTCAGTCCTCTCGCCCCTGGCTCCAAACTTCAATTACAAGACGGGTGCCCTCTTCCTGATGCAACCGAATACCGTCGTCTTATTGGCAAGTTGAACTACCTGATCAACACACGACCAGATCTCAATTTCAGTGTTCAACTCCTAAGTCAATTCAATCAACATCCTTGTCAAAGTCATTGGGACGCCGCCATCCATGTTCTGCAGTACATAAAGGGACTCTCGGTTATGGCATTTTTTTAAACAACACGTCTGACTTTTCTCTTTTAGCATATTGTGACTCTGATTGGGCTTCGTGTCCTATTTCTCGCAGATCAGTCAGCGGTTATTACATTTTATTCGGAGGCTCCCCCATCTCTTGGAAATCCAAGAAACAAGCCTCGGTATCTCTCTCTTCCGCCGAAGCCGAATATCGTGCTCTCCGACGAGTCACCACTGAATTAGCTTGGCTGTCCCGTCTCCTCAATGAACTTGGCATAGACGACATCACTCCTATACCGTTGAAATGCGACAACAAATCGGCTGTTTACATCGCACATAACCCCGTCCTTCACGAACGTACGAAGCACATTGAAATCGATGTCCATTATGTTCGTGATCAAATCAAAGCCGGTCTCATTGACGTCGTACACATCTCCAATCTACATCAGAAGGCGGATATGCTTACAAAATCCTTACCGGGGAAAGACTATCAACATCAGCTTTCATCAATGGGAATGTTAAACACTTCAAACCTAACGAAATAGCTATTTCTTGGGTTTGAGGGGGGGTGTTAGGATTATGTTTAGTCTTATTTCCCCTCTTATTTTTTCACTTACCGTTTATCAACGGTCACTAGTTACTAAGTACCGTTTTGCAACGTTACTTAGACTTAGCTTATATTCTAGCCTCTCTCGGGCTTTGTAACTCAGAACAGTGAATACAATCTTTCTTTCTCTCTTCTCGACTCCTCAAACTTGACGCTTCTTCCCCATCGCTCTCGAATTCTCGTCGATCGATTCATTCTCATTCCTCTTTCTCTTTCTCGCCTCGCTTCCTTCTTCATTCGCTCCGCATCGCACAAGTTCTGCTTTCGTTTACAAGTCAATAGTGCATGTTTTAACCTGCTTTTGATTAGCTCTTTCAAGCTTTGCTGACTTCTGTTTTGAAAGAATGTGGTACTGAATCAGCCCTTAATTGCTTTTGATACGGTTACCAGCAATTACACCTTTACGTCTTAGTATGATATATCATAGTGTCCTTTGCTATTAGTGTACACTATGAGTCAAAGAAAATAATTCAGTATCATCCATTTTTCTATTGATGCCTTCTTATTAGTCGTGCCAAGTGAAATTTTGTTCTGATTTCTTATATTAAGATTGATTAAATGTGTATTAACTAGTGTGCATTACTGTGGGGTTTCAATGGTCATTGCCGTGGACATCCGCTGCCTGTATTTTATTCTGAAAACCATTTAGATATCAGTCTTCCACACGCTCAACATAATGTGGACTAATGCTTAATTTCCTTTTGGGTATAGGAGTCAGAACAACTGATAGTGCACTGGGTGATGATGGTGTGCTGGACATTGACACCACCATATCCTTGGAAACTACATGGCATGACATGGAAGATCTAGTTTCAAAGGGTTTAGTTCGTAGCATTGGTATCAGGTGAGTTGTTTACTGCTACATGCTTTTTGGTTGGAAGTTAAAAGTTATAGGCCGCAATCTAACATATTCATATAGAATATCATGGGTTGACAACCATTCTATTGTCTATAGGTTATTTTTTAATGAAGATTTTGACCTCCATGTTGTGTCACCTTATTGATAGTATTGTGGATCGTTCCTGCATGTTTTATAGGAGACTGGGTACCTAAATGATTATGAAATTGTTGTAGCCAATTAGTAGCTGCACAATCAAATAACACCACGTTATCATACTTGTGGTTCAGATGTTTACATTCGGTGTCATTATTCTGTTATCTCCACTTTAAAATAGTTGTATGAGCAACATTTGACTGCATATAAGCTTTTGTATATAAGAATTTAACATATATATGATATTGATCAATAATCTTTTGAATCTTTCTTGGCTTTCTTTTCTAATTTGGCTCATGACTTTTGCTTATGAAACCTGGCTCCAGCAACTATGACATCTTCCTGACGAGAGACAACTTAGCATATTCGAAGATAAAACCGGTTGTGAACCAGATTGAGTCACATCCTTATTGCCAGAGAGAATCGCTTGTTAAGTTCTGCCAAAGGCACGGAATATGTGTTACAGCCCACACTCCTCTAGGAGCTGCTGTGGCCAATGCATAGTGCTCTATGTCATGTATGGACGATCCGGCTATGAAGGTATCAATCTATCTTATTTATTTCCTAATTATTCTATGTTTTTTTCTCATATCTGCTTCCATATACTTCTTTTTCCAGCATTTAGTAATTGACATGATTAGAAATCCTTGGAATATTAGGGATTGGCGGAGAAATACAAGAAGAGTCCAGCTCAGATCTGGCTTCGGTGGGAATCCAGAGAGACATTGTTGTCATCCCAAAGACATCAAAGTTAGATAGGTTGAAGGAGAACTTCAAAGTGTTTGATTTTGAGCTATCAAATGAGGACATGGATCTGATCAAGGGCATTGTACTGTATGCTCTTAAGTGACATCCTTACTCTTAATCTTATGTTAATCCTATACCTAAACATTTGTAATCAGGATATCTTACTTGCTCCGAACTAATACAAAACTGAATTTGCCTATCAAATTGTTTATGTAAAATGATGTTACCTGTGCAGGGTGCGAGATGTGGCTGAGGTACTTGGAATGATGGTTGAAGATCACAATCGATTGCAACCCACTGCGAGAATATATGCGTAAGTCTACATGTTCCCTTATTTGTAGTTGTTATTGGTTATATGCCACAAGATTTTTGCAATTTATCTTTTTATATCCCACTAGATTTTTGAAGTTTATCTTCTATAGACCATCTTCAACCTTCTCCATATTCTAGTGTTGTATTGGTGTCTCCTGTTTTCCTCCGCTTTCTTACCATCAATTAAGTAGGTAGAACTTTATTCTAGAAAATTATATGTGCTTGTAATTTCTTTTACATTTGTGCATTTGTTGAGGATAACATTTGAATATAAAATATTAATGCAAATTTGCCGATAAACGAAAGCAGGCCATATTAATTTTTTTTAGCAGCAGTAAAAGGGAAACAAGAAGAATACTTAACTTTTCTTTTCTAGTGCTTTCAGCTAGATGAAGTGTTAGAAGAGGGATTTAACAGCAGAAAGCAGAGGACTTATGGGTAATCGCTTAAAGGTGGTGCGACCAAAGCTTCATAGGAGGGGTAACTCATCTTGGGAAGCCATTGAAAAGGTATCCTCAAGCAATCTAGACATTTCTCGCAAGGGCCGATCCTCAAACAATACAAACAACTCCGGAAGTAGTTGGATTGGAAGATTGTGTACTTGGTGATGATGTTTTGTAGGTGAATGAAGAGAGTACTGGGGATGTTTAGAATATTTAGGAAGTGTAGAATTTTTGGCTAACATTGCTATAAAGAACTTTCTTTAGGAACTTTCTTTAGGACTATATTTGGTTATGAACGATATTAGATGATCACAATGTGTATAGTTACTTTTATATTATATATATTATATATATATATTATATATATATATATATATGTTATGTGATTGAAAATACAGGGATATGTAGAGGATTGTTCAAACAGGATATGTCAATGAAATCTATACCAACGGATTAATCCGTTAGTATACAGGGACTTTTACCAACGAAAATAAGCGTGGGTATAGAAACAACTTATCAGTCCGTACTATACCTATACCAACGGAAATATCTGTTGCCAAAACTTTCTTGATTTCAATCAACAAAATGCTATTACCAACGGTTTTTTCCGTTGGTATAAGAATTTGAGCTACTCCAACGGACAAAAAAACTGTTGGTATAGAGTTATCCCCACAGTACTAATGCCAACGGAAAATGTTTCGTTGGAGTAGGTAAATTAGTGCTATACCAACGGAATTCAGGCTTCTACCAACGGAATTTTTCCGTTGGTAAATGCCAATTTTTTTGTAGTGGCAGTTAGTTAGCTATGCTTTGATTAGTTCCCTGTGATTATTTCTAACCGTTTGTATCGAATTGAAGGTTTTTTTTCATGTGGGTGGGTTGAAGTGGAGCGAAATTCTGATTCTTTGTTCCATCTGTGTTGTGTCATGCTGTGTCTCTTTCTAATAGTCTCTCAGTTTAAGGGAATAACTACTTCTCACTCAGTTTACCGGATTACAACATTCTTACTCATGAAAAGACAAGTAAAGACACGAAGAAAGAAGAATAAGAAGAAATTATTGTTGGGCTGATCAAGAATACTTTGAAGTTATCAATTCTATCAGGTGAGTTGGTTTGATTTGAGTTTAGTAGTAGTAATTCGAGTTGGTTTATATTGCGCTGAAAAATTTCAATTCCAGCAAGTTATGGATGGACAATTAACAATTGTGGTGGTTGCTGTGATGATACGGTATGCTTTCGGGTTCAGCATATTTGGTTGGGACACAAAACCGGTATTGCTGAATATAGGACAAGAATTGCTGCATCTTCACCCTTTTCTTTCCTAGTTCCCTTCTTCTTCCGTGCAGATCAATGTGCTTCTGATCTTGATGATAATGGACATCATATTTCCTCTACAGACGCATCGTATTTCGAATTCATCAATCATATATTTTAAGAAAAAAAACAATATACTAATATCATACTCGAAAAAATAATAAGTAGAGAAGGTTAAGGGAAATCTTACATGATACATAGTTGGACCTCTTATTGGTACTTCTAGCATGTAAATCCATCTTCTTCTTCAGCTCCATGTTTATCTGATCCAGAACAACATTCTAAGGGTAGATCAATATCCAAGACCAAGAAACTACTGCATCATAAAAACTATAAATAAAACTGTTACAAGTTTGAAAAAGAAATTACCTTGGGACTATTAAAAGGAGCAGTGTTTTCCAAGGAGTCATCATAATAATCACAACGAACCTCCTCAGCTCTCTTGTTGTTGACATGTAAGTACATCCTTCGCGCTGTACTACGTTTATGACTACTTGTTGAATGGAACCGTCTTTGATCCGGGCCGGAGCCTGCATCAAAGATCATGGAAGTGTTCTATTGCAATACATTACTGTAGCTCAAACTGCCATCATCTTTAAATGAATGAAAATAATAATTTTCTTCTTCCTGATCAATGTACTTCTTTATATTGCCTTGTTCCAATCTCTTAACATAGTTAGAGTAAGGTGCGAGAATTTCTGTCAGCTGCTGCTCATACTACTACTCTCTTGTGGTGATTCACCAAAGGAGTAGTGATCATGATCATCTTGCAGAAATTATGGAAGCATGTGTTCATCAGTAGTATTGGTTTTGGAAGGAGATGATGTATTCAAAGGATCCTCCATGATTAATGATATTGTTTGTTATCTTATATGGTGAATTTATTTCATTGCGAGTCTCTTTGGCTTGAAAAATGATAAAGTTTTGATAGATTTGTGTTTACTTTCTTTTGTTTCCTATCTCAAACAGTACCTGTGACCACCATCCTCCCTCCTCCTCTCTACTCTTCAACCGCCATCCTTTCTCCCTTTCCTTGGGTAGTTCCCTCCATGCGAGTATGACCACATAACATCGGCTACAATATACAAGGACTGCCCAAAAATTCTGATATCGTACCGATATTGTGTTAAGTTTTCCGGTTGACATAAAAGAAAAAGTTAATAATGTATGCGTGACAAAAATAACTTTAATATTATGGGTTAGACATGTATATTATGTTGTTTGTGTTAATTTGGTTGGATGTGTACACCACCTTTTGGTTGATCGTTGATAATATATTATACAGGAAGGGGTATTAAGTGTTGAATAATTTTGCATATACAAAAATGAATGTACAATGTCACTAGTAGTAATTTTACATCCATTACTAATTGTATGATTTTTTTTTCCACAGAAGTAAGGAGCTAGCCGTGATAATTCAAAATAAATTCATCCAGAGCTAAACTCATTAGACCAGGTAATATGAAGAACAATTTGTTGTCATGAGAACTTTTTCCGCCTTAATTGATGCATGAAAAATATGTTGTTTGATTATATGTCTTAAAATTTTGTTTTGCTAACAATAGTCATTTAGGCATGAAAGGATATTTTTGTAATTGAACACAATCATGTTAAAATGAACTTTGAATTTGAAATAAGTTCGATCTCTCTTTGAATGATATGTTTAATCCACTAATGTATATTTGGTAGCCTCATTATTAACTGAAATACCCCAAACTAATAAAATATGGATTAAATATTTAATCACATGGATTAAGGCCTAAACATGCCTTAAAAGTCAACTGAGAACAACAGTGGTCAACACAAAGCAAGATGTTGCACCCTTTGACTGTTTAGGGTAATAAATACCCAAATGAACTTCTTAGGACCAAAGATTTTGTCCTAAGCTTATTAACACATTACTAAACATGTTACAATTGTTGGACAACACTCCAACACAAAGAACAGGCATTTACATGCTTCAAGGTCAAGTAGGGCAAAAATGTGCTCTAAGAATACCTTAAAGGTCTAATGACCTCTAAATGATATAAAATTGGATACCATGATCAAATATCATGAAAGGAACACAAAAAAACTGTTCTCAAAGAAAACAGAGCTCGAAACACCCTGCGACTCAAAATGTGCACTAAAATTCCTTAAAGCACGTTTTTTGTCTATGAGCTCTAAGATAATGACTTTTTGTCACTGTAAAGACTATAATAAGTTCTTTATAACATTAATGTGACATGATAGACTATATTATAAAGTCCAAATCAAAGTTTAAAAATAAAATCAAAAATTGGCAATTTAGTATGAATAGTACCCAAAAATAACACCTAATTACTTAATTTAACTTAAACCATGGTCAAAGCTCACCCATTGCCTTGACCAAGGGCTGCCGATTTCATACACCTGCCATGCCCTCTCATTTATCAATCTTCAATCAATCATACAGCTAATTAGGTGGGCCATCAAGTTACTATTTGATAAAGTAACAATAATGTCATTAAAAGCATATTTGCTTACCTTCTTCATTTCTCTTGCTTACCAGCCGACACCAGCTGCCCCATCCTCTCCATTTGCTTCTCTAAAACCATGGCTAACTCACCAAGAACAGAGAAGAACACCTTGCTACCTAGGTAAGCTTAATTAGTCATTTTATGTTCATTTTCTTCACCATTCCTTCCTCTTTCCATGGAGCTAAGCATCAACCACTTCCATCAACGTTCTTAGGTTGTTTTGGAGGTTAAATGGAGGATGTATCTCGGCATTAACAAGGGAAGAAGGTGGAGAAAGCTAATCTTGTTCTTAAGGTATAAAAATGTGCTTTAAGCACATATCTTTTGATTCCCTTCAAATTCGGATGTGAAACTTTGTTTCTAAGCTTATAATCTTCATCTTAACATACTTATTCAGTTGGTACATCAAGAGCTTCGAAGTATAACCAGATCCAAGCCAAAAACACCATTTTAGGCACTTTAAACAAGGTAAAGATTAGCCATCTTCTAATCTGAGTTATACCAGTTTAAAGCTTGGGTTTAGTAGCTCTTTTGATGCTCTTACTCTTGTGTAAATTTAGGCCGAAGTCAGCCTTGGTAACCTTGGTATTTTAAGGTAAATTTTACCTTGAAAATCGACATTAGACACTTCTTATGGTTAGATCTTGCTTGGAGACTAACTATACCTTAATTGCTGTTTGAAAACATGTAAAAGAAGCTGTGGAAAAATAATCCTAAGCTGGCCGAAACCAAACAAGGCCTAAACTAGGCAAAAACAAGGTATAAATCACTTAAACCTTCACTTGGTACATTAATATGTGTTTATACATATGTATATATATTGTGCCGTGAGTGAATATGGTATTTAAGGTCTTATTTTGACCTTAGGTGTTTAAGGAATGGTTTAGTAAATTTTATAACTAATTAATTAGCATAATTGTCAAATTTAAGACATTATGTGGAAGATTGGTAATTAATGAGAATATATGGTAAGGCCAAAAGTTTACAGCATTTTTGGGCATTTATGTGTAATTTATTTTATAAGCCAATGTTTGTAATAAGGCAATGTACTTTAGGCCATTTTATTTATGCATTTATAAGCTTTTAATTAAGTTTAGGTGCTAAATATGCATTACCGCATATTATTGGGGTTTTAGTGTAAATAAATTAAATTTGGGGGCTATATATTAATAAAGCCGAAAATTGGAGGTTTAAATGACTTTATATAAAAATTATAAGATTACATAAAGTTTTGGGGTTAAATGGTAATTTCTGAAAAGATATGGGTATAAACCGTAATATATGAGGATTAATGGTCAAGGAAATATTAAGGTGGTCAACCTTGACCATATGGTAGGTTTTGACCAAATTAAATAAGTTAGATAACTTATTTAAGGTTTTATAATAAGATAAGTATTTAATTGTAACAATTTTATAACCTATGTGGTATATATGTTATTTCCGAAAGTTAAGGGTGTAAAATGGTATTATAAACACCCATGGGTTATTAGGAATTTTTAGAAATTTATTTGGTTAAATTTGGAGTTAATATGGATTTTATAAGTATAATATATGGTATTTTATAACATTGTTACAAATGGGTAACATGTGGGTAAAAAAACCGAGAATTATAAAGAGTATAAGGTTAGGAATGATATTTATAACCTTTTGGTATAGTTTGGTAATTTTTGGAGTTATATACAAGATTTTATAAAGATATATGTATAATATATAGTTTTAATGATATTAGAAAACTATGTATTATAAATTGGGGAGATTTGGTAAATATACAAAGTTTGGTGGTGGGAATTTAATTAAAACAGACCTAGGGTCTGTTCGGTAATTATAACCGTTTTAAACTATAGGTTATAATTATATTAAGGTTTAAGGATTATAATATAAGGTATATATTATAAGTGTAACAATGAAATATAATTTGGGATTGATTTGTAATTTATGGAAGTATAGTGGTGGAAAATAAAAACCGAAAGTTTAAAGGGTTGTTTGGTATTTTATAACAATTTATAACTATAGGTTATAATTGTTTTAATGACATAGATGTCATAATATATGTTATATAACTATAATATAACATTATATAAATTATGTGGTGGATTTTGTAAATATTTAAGAGAACAAGAGTGCTGTTCGGAAATAATGGGAATTTTAGAACAAAAATTTATAATATGGTTTTCAATGTTATAAAGGTTATAACATTTATAATATAAGAAATATTCATTAAAAGAGAATGAATATATTATAAAGATTTACCATATAATAAATGGTCCCATAATACATGTATATAAATAAATATATGTTATGGTGTGGAAAAATACAATATGGTTCAATAACCATGTATTATCATAATTTAAAATGATATAGGGTGAAAGGAAAAAGAATTACAAACATTAGATATGGAAGTTCTAATGTTAGGAGTGTACATGGAATAATAAGGATTCATATAATTCAAAGTATTTTTACATACGAATTATACCACATTAAACTTGGAAAAACAAACCTTAGGAAAAGAAAATACTAAGGTGAAGTGTATAATATATGATTAGGAATTATACATGCAATATAGAAACAAACTATATGATATACAAGAGTATATTAAGTTACATGCGATAACAAGGTTCAACATTAAGTATGTTATTATACGAGACAAGACTACGCATGTAATATAACGTTTTTCCAATTCCGAGTTAAGCCAAAACCCGACAAAACGTTGACAGTTAATAACGGGGGATTAACCGGGAGGTAATAGCGACGGTACGGGGTACCGTAGAGTTAAGTTGTTATACGGGATTCTAATCAGTAGCGTTATGTATTGTTAGACTGTTAGAGACGACACGAGGAGCATCGGATCTAGCTGAATCATACTCCACCGTAATACTTTCAGGGTGAACGGTATGTTATTTATGTGGCTTGATTGTCTCTGAGGATTCCCTCAGTTCAAACATTGTGTGAAAATCTATGATAAGATTGAATGTCTGCTTGTGTGAATTAATATGCTTGAGTTGCATATTAATGCTGCTTTATTATTATTACTGTTGTACGATAACAGTACCGTTCGTATATATGAACATATTAAAAACGAACTAGCGGCAATGATGTTATCTTATTGTGTAATATAAGGAACGTAAGTTAAACGTTGTAGCATTAGGATAATAAGATATATAAAATATCTGAGACTTATATACGGAGCATTGGCCTCTTTAACGCCGCTCTCGTATCTAACACTGGATCCCGAGTCGACGTACTCAGGATTGGACTACGACCTTAGTCTGCTGTGTTAGAAAAAAAAATAGTAAAACGATGCGATGGTATAGATAAGTTTATCAAGAGGATGTGGCTCTTGCTGTGAACTGTGATCCATTAACGATACTAGGATACCGTGTGGTAACCGTAAGTATCTGGATAAATTTCCAATGAACTACAGATTGTTCGTAGGTCGGAGACTCTACCGCTGGAGTGGCTATTGCCGTGGGTGACCCGCCATAAGAGATGGGTAACTTAGAGACACGTCGTTTTAACGAGACGTTGTCATTAGGCATGACTGAACAATTACAAACGACTATATTAGCTCGTACATTAGGCGAACATTAATTGGGCTTGTATGCCAAGGACGGGAAAATTATACTTGTTTATAATTCTCGTTGTTTCGCCTTGATGCACAGTGGTTATGCTTTGTAATTATGTGTGGTATGTTGGTGGATTTGTTTGAACGAGCCATTGTGCTCATATTGTATGTTGTGAACTGGTTGAGTCGAGTCGCTGTACTCATGTGTAGATTATGGTGGATTGTTTGGTCGGGTGAGTCGCCGTACTCAATTATGAACTATCAAGTGTTTGTTGGAATGGAGTCTCTGTACTCATATAAGCGTTGTAACGCTTTCAGTGGTTTATTTCGATGCGATGTGTGAAGCCGGGGCTTGTTTGTTATTTGAATTTACTGCAATATATATTGTTGCTTTACAGTTTAAACATTAAACTACTTGCATGAAAATGAATTGCATGCTCTCGACCAATTAACTGAGGGTCCGAGGGGGCATGACAGTCATGTAGTAACATACTCAGCAGGGGCTGATTCCATACCACAAACAACCATTTTTGCAGGTATGCAGCTTCCGGTGTCGGCAAAGAGAGGGACGCGCTGAGTAGTTTAATTACAGTTGTTTAAATATGCACTGTTGCATTTTGAGACGAACTTAGAAACGTGTATAGGATTGGGATACTTAGAATGCTCACTGTGAATGTATTTTATATATTGGTTTGGGAAGGTTTGATCTATCTCTTGTTGTCACTGTGGGAAATTGTTTCGTATTTATGAATATATCAGTAAGCACGTTATTACTCGTATGGGCGAGTGAGAACGGTGACACCAGTAGTTCAAGTATTGAGATTACCGCTGCGATTACAATGTTAAATAAAATGTTTAGGAGCCGATTAGAGTAGGGGTGTTACATTAACTGTTTATACATAGGTTCAAAATGGATTCAAATAGATTTTGGTTATGCAACTGGGTAGATGATGATGAATATGTTACACACGAATACTTGAGGCAAGTTGAAAATTACATAACTTTTGCAATATCATCAGAGTGGTTTGTTAGTGGGGATAGAGTTAAATGCCCATGTGTAAAATATGAAAACGACATTTTTTGGATCATGATGTGGTGCGACAACATTTATACTACCACAGATTTTGTAGAAACCCAACAAGTGTTCCAATCAGAGAATCTATGGGCAGCCATCACATACCACACCTGATGCTAATGAGCCCTTGTCACTCATGTTGAGACTGAAAATCCATAAGCTAATATGGTTAGGGATGCTTTCTATCCAAATATGGCCGCAAACTCTAGTCCTCAAAATGAGAGAATGTCAGTGGAACTAGAGTCATGTTCAATTTCTTCTAGCTTTTCTCATTATTGAATGATGCTGATGAACCATTACAGAGTGGTTGCAAGAAAATGACAATATTGTCTCCGTTAGCCAATTGTTAAATTGCAAATCTGAATTTAATATCGGTGAGTCTTGTTTCAATCGCCTCAGGGTATCATAAAGAGTATGCTACCCGAAGATAATAAACTGCCAAAAAATTATTACCAGATGAAGAAGATGAGAGCATTTGGGCTACATTATGTTAAGATTCATGCATGTGAGAACAATTGTATGTTGTTGTTTTGACCATCACTTGTCCTTAGTTTTGTGACCCCTTTAAGCTTTGTTTATGACCTGAATTATGTGCATATTTTTATCTGGTTCACGCTGTTGTTTAAGTATGTGAATATTCATCCCTTTACCTAGTAAGTGACCGACGGGTAATTGATGAGTATTGTTGTTGTGAGTAGTTATTACACAACAGTATTAAGCTGCATTTTGCTTCTATTTTCAGTTGTTATATAATGCATATTTTGAGTGTTCAAATCTGGATACCCGACCTGTAATAAGCTATCAATTATGATTTGGTTATGGTCTGAATATCTACTACATTTACATTGTTATGTTGACCATTAGTTACGTTGTGTTTAACAATTGTTTGCAATCTGGTTTTGCTCTTTTGTTTGGAAAGTACTACTTAAAATTGAAATTTTGTGCAACTATCACAGCTTAGACAAACTGTAATATTAAGCTTGCTACGGTCATCTGTCTTACAACTTTAATGTCAATGACATGTTAAGGTTTGTTCAAGCGTGTATTTCAGCATTTCATTGACTATGTTTATGCTTAAGTTCTGTCTCTGATTAAGCCACATTATGTGGTTGGTTGAACCTACTTCCGTGGGGCTTAATTAAGCCTTGTGCATCTGTTTTGAATTAAGCTCACACATCACCTGCTTGCTGCTACTGTCTGAGTGCTTCTTTGTAAGTGTTATGCTGCTGTAATTTAGCATTTTTGCCTCTGTATGTTGTTGTTGCTATGGTTGATTTTGACCGGCACTTGTCCTTAGTTTTGTGATCCTTTAAGCTTTGTTAATGACCTTAATAATGTGCATATTTTTATCTAGTTCATGCTGGTTTAAGTGTGTGAATATTCATCCCTTTACCTAGTAAGTGACCAACGGGTAATTGATGAGTATTGTTGTTGTGAGTAGTTATTACACAGCAGTATTTAAGCTACATTTTGCTTCTGTTTTCAATTGTTATATAATGCATATTTTGAGTGTTTAAAACCTGGATACTTGACTTGTAATAAGCTACTCCCCTCCGTTCAACAATATCTGTCATTTTAGAAACTTGCACACTTATTAAGAAAAGTAGGACAATGACGCATGTGCCCCTACTTTTTACTTTTCCATTTAGCTAATAATTACTTTTATATTGAATATAGGGGTAAAAGTGGAAGGGAGTGTGTCAAAAACTAAAATGACAAATATTTTTGAACAAGAGTCACCCCCTAAAACGACAGATATTAATGAACGGAGGGAGTATCAGTTATGACTAGGTTATGGTCTGAATATCTGCTATATTTACGCTTGTAGACACTAAAATTCTCACCCCATAAAGCAATAAATTCAAACATATAAATAAAATAAGAGGGTCGTCGTCTTTCTTTTCAAAAACATTCATGTGCATACCAAATGAAACTGTCATTTTATCACAGATCTTTTAAACCCAATTTTCAAAGCATCCGTTTCAAGCCCGTCCTTTTTTGCTACTTACTTCCTTTACCATTTTATTTTTGTTTTATTTCATGTAGTCGGTTTCTGTATTATTTGCATATTCATTTTGCCTAGTCGTTTTTATTTGGTTTATGCTATATTGTTACTTGTTTGTTTTTATCACATTTCATTTCATTGATACTTTTACTTGTATTTTTTCTATTAGTACTTGTTTATATTTCGTCGTTATCATTATTATTTATTTTTTATTTTTAGAACTATTTTCATCATTTTATGTGCATTTCATTTTGCTGCTAATTTGATTATACTCTCCCTCATCTCATCTTATTTTGTTACTTCTTTCTTCTTTCTTCTATCTTATTTACTGCTATTGGTATATATCTAATTCAGTTTCCATTTTTATTGTATTCAATTGTATTTTATCTCTATCATACTAGTACTATTTCATTATTGCATCTAATTATCATTATGTTATTTTGTCTATTTCATATCTTCATTATGTTTGTATTTTATCATTTATGTTCCATAATTTTAAGATTCTTATGAAGAAAACAATTTATTTTAGTAGATTAAATTCTTTCGTCTTACTGTACATTCACATTTAAAACACTAACGCTTTTTGTAAAAGTCATTATGTTTGAATTAGAACTCTAGTAATTTTCTCACACTTGTATATAGATTTTTGAACGAGCACAATTGGTTAGTGTATTCATTGAAGAAACCACTAGTCTCGGGTTTGAAATTAGATACTGACATGGGGTGTTTTCTTAGTTTCCATTTAGCTCATATTAGAGCTCTAACTTTACTTTCCACAATCATATACTATATTCCATTATGGTTCAGTGGATTAGAGCACACAGGTGAGGGCCAGAAGTTTCAAGTTTGAACCTCACCAGAACCAGCAATGTTTGTTTTATTTTCGACCATCCACGACCAAACAGAGCCTTGAGCTCGCCCAAATCCAAACACGACCCAACCACTCTAGAGCTCAATTCCCTCATCTCAGCCCCAGACAGAGCCCAGTCGGTTTTAGTGAGCCCATTTTTTTTTACAAAATCCTACTACCTCCGTCCCGTCATAGTGTCCTGTTTGTTTTTTGGCACGTTTTTCCACCTCAATATTAAACATATAAGGTAAAATAATTTTATAAAACTAAATTTTGTATTAATAGTTTTATCATGTAAGGAATCATATGCAAACTTAAATTTTCAAAATTAATTTTTTTATATGTTAAAAATTGAAGTAAAACGACATGTCCAAATATAAATAGACGGTCAAGATGGGACGGAGGGGGAGTATATTCTATTATAAAGAGACATGGAAAACCCTACTGTAAACAGGGAATATAGCCAGCCGACAATTCGAACTGAAAAAACACCAAGGCCAGACGTTTCATTCTCTTCATTTCTTTTTCTTTTCCGCCTTGAACCACCGTGAAACTCCACCACCAACATCACCTTCACCGGAAACCTTCTCCACATCCACATCTCCAGCGAGCTCTTCCCTACAAATCCCACCACCCGAAACTTGTCTTCATCCACTGGAATCTGCATTCCTCCTTGGTTGCTCTACACCACCGCAAAATCGCCTCAAATACCACTATCATCCACACTCGAAATCCCTATTCTCACCCAGAAACTCTCTAACGTTTTCGTATTCTTCGCCAGAAACGACACCCACCGTTTTCATTTTGCCCAGTATCATCTGGTTCTTGGCAGAGTAAGTTGGGTTTGTTCTCTTCTATATAGAAAATGGATTTCGAGCTTCTCTCTTTTTCCATCGTCTTTCTTTCTTTTGATTTTCGTTCGCCAAGTGACCCGGAGAAGGGATGGATTTTCGTTGTGGATTTCAGTAGAAGACACCAGCGCTAGTGTCTATTGTACACTTCCCAAAAAAACTGTTTCATTTGGTCTCTGCTTCTCCGCCTCTTGTGCTTATCTTTTCGTTTTGGATATTTTCTCCTACTTCACCAGAAAATGACTATGGTTATGGGAAGGGGAACGGCTTCATTGGGGGTAACTCCGACCAGTGAACCGACTTCCCTTTCTCTATGTTTCTCTTCTAATTACAATTTCCCGCACTATTTTTCTGTAAACATTGCGGTGACTATCATTCCGCCGGTATGGATATTGTAGTCCACGTACACGGCGAGGAACCGAAATGCAAGTTAAGCCTCAAATCTGATTTGCACCCCACGCGACCCCGTTTTCTGTAGGCAATTTCTTCTCCCTCAAACCATATCCCTGTTTTCTTAAAAGATTTCTCTCTATTATGTCGTTGTGTTCCCACCTTGTTCGATTAGAATGATGAGTAACAGGAAGATTTGGTTCCATCGGTTTTATGTCTAATCCCCAGTGCGACATTTCGCACTTCCTCTCGTTCTAGTTTTGCTTCAGTTTTATTCATTTTTCATACATGCTATTCCTTCCTCGTTTTATCGAGAGTAACAGCTTGTTCTCTAAAAAAATTACTCAGCATTTGTTTGTTTGGTATCTGTTATCTCAGTTCCTATTACAGGAATATGTTTTGATTTCAACCGGGTTGTTAACCTATACCCAAATAATCTCATTGCTTCATGAATATGTTCAGATGTTTGTTTAATCTTTGCGACGTCTATGTTTGCCTGCTCTTTCGTTTTGTCTTGCCATCGTTATCTGTCCTATTTTATTCGGTTCGCCAAGGGTAACGCTATGGAGTTACTTCTCCAGTTGCATTTGCAGTGTTCTATATACAATCGTGGCTCAGAGCAATCTCGAAAACATTTCTGCTTATTTTCTTACGTATGTATTTCTGTTTGAATAACTTTCCGGCTTGCACCTTATTTTAAGGTGTTTAATTCTTTCATGCCTACTAACTCACTTTTGAACTCGATTCAACTTTAGTCACTTTCATTGAAGACATGTATGGTCTGCATGTCTAGTCATCCATGTATATACTCTCATTTCGAGCTCACATTTTTCTTTTGGGTTCAATTCAAAGAAGACTATCACGTACCATGGTCAACACAGGCCTGCCGTGCTCTTCTCTTTAGACTTTAAATTTCCAGATTCAATTCTTCAATTACTTATTTGCGGTTGGTAGTTTACCTCACGAACTAATTCATTTTTTATTACCTTTCTGTTTTGTGTCTCTATTTCCCTGCAGAAAATCTACTTGTTCTTCTCAATGGTATTCAATCCAAACCCAACTAATCTCTAAAACTGGCTGCTATTTTTGCTTAATTAAAGCATTATGTATCTTTGTCCATGCTCTGTATCTTCTGTATTATGTTTCTGGTTAAATCTGGGCAGTTATCTGTTTTCATCCATGTGACAAATTAGCATTGAGTTCGACTTGTTTATCTGATACATGATTTCAGTTTTATGAGACTACCTAGGATTAAAATCATTTGATTTCAATAACAGGAGCAGAATGTACATATTAGACTGTGGCAGTTTGTTTGTTCAGCTAGTTAAGCAACTACCTGTTGAGACTACACTCGACAAATCTGTCTAGTTCTTGGTTCCGAAATGGCTAGGCATAACTGTTAGACTCCAAAGCGCGAAGACAACAGTTAGATTAGACTCAACGTCTTGAAAATGTAGATTGTTCACGTGAAAATTCAGGGACTAAAAAAATGTGTGTATACAGCAAGTCAGATAATGATTATTAAAAAAATGAATTAGCAATTTTGTTTAAGTTCATTTAATCATTGACTTCAGTAATTTTTGGGTCTTAAACCTACTGCCTCATTTCCTTCAAGATTAGAATGTTCAAAACAAAAGTGTGAATTCCTCCGGTTGGCTAATCGTTTCTGTCAACCTTCATATGCTATCCACCATCATCGTTTTGCGTTGTTTATGTTATTCAATTTTGTACATGAGTCTTTTTACTTCCATTTTCCATTACAAACTTGTTATCTTGCTTGCTTTACTAATAAGCCCTACACAGCCCCTTTAGGTCATCCATTTATTATGATAAGTTTTGGATGGTACCCCACATCTAGTTTATTTCTAATTTGCTTTGTGGGGAACAATACCTCCCAAAACTTTGAAGATCTCTTTTAAATCTTTGAAGGTACCTCACAGTTAGCTTATTTTTGATTTACTTTGTGGGGAACAAATCTTCCAAACTTTTAAAGCCTATCCCAAACCATCCTTAATTTCATTAAAAAACTTTACCCCAATAAAAAAGAATAAATTGAAATCCAAATCCAAATACAAATTCAATCCAAAATTAAATTTCACCTTCAGTATCAAACAAGGCCCAAATGTGACCCAATTTCCAATGTCCAAATTCTATCCCACAAAGTCTAATCAGGCCCAGATCCCAAATAAGTCTCAAAATTTGAATCAAGTCCAAAATCTGAATCCGGCCCAAACCTAAAATCGGCCCATTAATTCAAAGTTTGGCCCAATTTTTGAAATCCTAACTCGACCTAGGGCCAAAGCCCAACTCACCCAGGGCACAAGCCAACTCGACCCAATCCCAAGCCCAACTTGCCCAGGCACAAGCCCAACCCGACCCAGGGCCCAAGCCCAACTCGACTCAGGGCACACGCCCACTTGGCCCAAGGCCAAGCCCAACTTGACCCAAGGCCCAGCCCAACTTGATCTAAGCCCAATTCAGGCCCAAATACAATTCAGGCCCAAAATCAAATCCGGCTCAAAGCCCATTTCGACTCGCCATGCCCAAGCCTATTTTGACCCGCCAGGCCTCAAAGCCCATTTAAGCCCACTCGGCCCAAACCCATTTCGGCCCATTAAGCCCACTTGTCCCATTAAACCCACTTGGCCCATCAAGCCTACTCGGCCCATCAAGCCCAACTTTGACCCGAACATTGACCAATCCAGCTTCGACCTGAACATTGACCAATCCAACTTTGACCTGCCCACTTTAACCTTAATCGAATGTTGACTTGACCCATTTGACCATTCTAATCTTTGACCAATCCAACTTACCCAAGTTTGACCATTCTAACTTTGACCAATCCAACTTTGACCGAACTTTGACTAATCCAACTGTGACCCAAGTTTGACACAGTTCAACTTTGACCACCAAACTTTGACCTGACCCATTTTTCCAATGCCGGCCTGAATCCAATTCATTCCAATTTCAAAATCAAATCCATTTCAATTCAACTTCAA
The DNA here is from genome assembly GCA_023374045.1 of Limonium bicolor. Classification (NCBI taxonomy): domain Eukaryota; kingdom Viridiplantae; phylum Streptophyta; class Magnoliopsida; order Caryophyllales; family Plumbaginaceae; genus Limonium; species Limonium bicolor. The sequence goes on along the minus strand of CM041778.1, from coordinate 26,105,541 downwards.
TTCCAATAAAATACATTCAACTTCAATTCCAATTCAATCAAATTCATTCTATCAAATTCGATCAAAATTCATTCAACTCCAATTCAAATCAAAATCATTCAACTCAAAATCAATTCAATTCCAAATCGAATTCAATTCTGATTCCAATTCAATTCAAATTCCAATTCAATTTCAACCTCTATTCCAATTCAATTCAAAATTCATTCAATTCCCAATTCAATTAAAAATTCATTTCAATTACCAATTCAATTTAAGATTCATTTCAAAATTCACTTCAATTCAAAATTCAATTCTTCAATTCAAATCAAATTCATTAAATTTCAATAAAATTCATTCAATTCCAATTCAAATCAATATTCATTCTATTCCAATTCTATAAAAAATTCATTCAATTCCGATTCCAATTCAAATTCAATTTCTAATTCAAATTCAATCCCAAATTCCAACTTCATAAACTTCAAAGTCTCAAATACCCCAAACTCCGATTATCTCATGGACCAAATCATCTCAAAAATTCCCATTCCCCTACAGTCGAATGCCTCACAGGCCCGAGCGTCTCACAGACTTTGTTATCCCAATGATTCAAATGTCTCACAGACCCGAGCATTTCACAGACCCGAGTGTCTCACAGATCCGAGCGTCTCACAGACTTTGACATCTCAAGGTTTCAAATGTCTCATAGACCCGAGCGTCTCACAGACTAGCATCCCAAACTCCTCAAAATTCTCAAAACCCATAAATCGTGAACTACGTAGGTCTGATCTCAATAGGGAGTTGAGTACGTAGGCAGCCCATCTAGGTGCAACCACATTCCAAACAAAACCCCCCATTTCCCCTCTAAGGTGTTCTTCATACCCTCTCGAAACTCTCAACCCTTCTTCGGCTCCCACAAACTTCAAACCATCAGACTCTAAGTCTCGTTCATTCACTCAACCCCAGACTTTCCCAAATCTTCATTCTAACTCATCCGAATTCCCTCTTCTAGGAGTTGGCTTTGGCAGAAAAGCTCGCCTCATCCACTCTCTCTCTCTCTCTCTTTCTTCATCTCTAATCCTATCCTTGGCTTTTAAATGAATCTCTCAAAAAAGGTTTTGAAAGAAGACAATCCCGATATCATCTCCTATAGCACTATGTAACTATGTAACTTCATTTACAAGATAGTGACTAAGGTTCTTGCTAACAGAATAAAGATTTTCTCCCAGATATCATCTCCTCGAACCAATCTGGTTTTTTAAAGAAAGACTGATCTCTGATAATGTTATTATTTCGGTGAGATATACATTACCTAGCTAAAAGTCAAGCAGCTAAGAAAGGTAGCTTTGCTCTTAAGATCGATCTCAGCAAAGCTTATGATAGGATGGAGTGGTGTTTCATTAAAGAAATTCTGATCTCGATGGGTTTTCCAGATGAGTGGGTAAAGCCAGCTCTTAACTGCATTTCCTCAGTCAAATGTGCAGTTCTTATTAATAGAGCTCCTAGGAAGTTTTTTCTCTCCAACCAAATGATTAAGATAAGGAGATCCTCTTTCTCCTTTCCTCTTTATCCTGGCCCAGGAAGCTTTGACTAGTGTTTTGAATCAGGCAGACAGGAAAGAACTCTTCCAGGGTATCAAATTGTCCAAAGATGGTCCTAGTATTACTCATCTGGCTTTTGCAGATGACATACTCTTCTGTGGTAGCAATTCTATTAAAAATACTGAATTCCTCAAGAGAACTCTAGACTCCTTTCTCAGTTCTCCAGGTCATGAGATTAATGCTCAAAAATATGAGATTGTTTTTAGTAGGAAGCTAAACCCCCTTACCAAGAGCAAATCTGTCAAATTATGGGGTTTAGAGAGACTTCTTCTTTTAACAAATACCTTGGTCTTCCATTGAAGATGGGGAGAAATAAAAACAGTTCTTTAACTACATAGTAGAGGCTATCAGAAAGAAAGTGGCTAGCTGGAAAACTCCCTTATCCCAGGCTGTAGAACTATTTTTAGTTTCTAGTGTGTTACAAGCAATTCCTACATACTCTATGTCTCTCTTTCTGCTTCCCAAGGTATCATTAAAAAATCAATTCCATGCTTGCCTCTCTTCTGGGGGGGGGGGGGGGGAGGAGTAGTGGATAAGAAGAGTATTCACTGGATGAAATGGGAAGAAGTTTGTAAGCCTAGGAGTGTGAGGGGGTTGGTTTAATCTATATCTTCTTTTAATAGGCAATGCTAGCTAAACAAGTTTGGAACATTCTGTCTAATCCCACTTCCTTGGTAGCTTGTACTCTGGAAGGATATACTTTCCCAACATCTCTATAATTCAGGTGAGGAAAGGAAAAAAAAAAGACAATCTATTTGGTCTTCTATTGTTTCTTCTTTGAATCTAGTCAAGAAAGGCATTAGAAAACAGACTGGAGATGGAAAAGATACTAGTTTTTGGTTAGATCCTGGATATCTAATCCTACAGTTGTAAACCTCATACTACTCATCCTAGTAATCCTACTTCAGAATGAGACAGTTTCCACTTACATCATTCCAAAGACTTCAGAGTGGAATATTAGTTTTCTGGAACAGAAATGTTGGCAAGATTGACAAGGAAGCATTATCAATACAAATATCTCCAAAGACAGGAAAGATTCTTGGATTTGGAATGAGACTAAAGATGGTAGGTTCATAGTGAAATCTACTTATAATTAGATTACCACTCGATAATAGCTACTCAAGCTTCTAGAAATAATAACACTCCAGCTTTGGAGTAGAAGAATTACTAACTCACCAACTGCAGCCCTAAAGTGAAGCTGTTACACTGGAAATTCATGAAGAATATTGTTCCCTGTGTTGCAAACATAGCTAGAAGAATAGGGGGTTCGCCTCTCTGTTGCTTTTGTTCCAAAACTGACACGATGTTTCACACTTTTTTTGAGTATGTCATGGTTAAATTTCTCTGGTTAGGGGTGATAAACCTTCACGGAACTCTTCCTACTGAGGAAAGAGGCATTCAAGACTGGATTTTTTCTAATGTTGATAAGTGTTCTGATGAAAATCTGGAAAAGGTCCTGAATACTATGTGGGCTATATATGATGCGAAAAACACAGTGACATAATCAACAAATGCCATGCTTGCTCTTATTGATTATAATCTGGATTTTGCTGAGAATTATAAAAACAGAATGAATTCTGGAAAAATTAACACCAGTTCTATATACAACCTGGTCTCCCGCCTATGCAGGGAGTTACAAAAATCAATTGCAGGAGTTATTGGAATAAAGGGAGAAACATGGTTTTATCAGGTTCTATAAGGAAGAGAGATCACTCCATCGTGGTGGCGTACAACAAGATCATGGAATTCTCTACTACTGAAGAAGAAGCAGAGATTCAAGGCATTGCTTTGGGCTGATCAAAGCTCGAGAAGAAGGATGTGAAGAAGTGGAAGTGGATGTTAAAACCTCCAACTTTTGAGCTTCTGAGGAAGCACTTACAACAAGACAATTATCAAGTTTACATTCTGTTCTAGGATGGGAGAATTTGTTAATGGCTCTCAATATGACTTCAGTTGTAAAACTAAAATATGGACCACTTAGAAACAGACTTTAATTTGCTGCTTATTTCAAGATTGTATAATACTACTTTAGACTTTAAAACCTGGAAGGGGGATGATATTCCTCGTAAGATAGTTAGGTCATGTATTATGAAACTTGTGTGATTTTTTTGATGTTTTTAATTTCAATGTAGGCTAAAGACCATACTTATAAAAAAAAAAAGTCGATTACATTTATTTGAGCACACTTAAAAATAAGCATGCAACACAATCTTAATTAGAAAAAAAAGAAGTTTTTTCCTGGCCCTTCCAATTTGATAGTGATATTTTTGGTCTACCTGAATATCTGATCGGAAGCTACTTGGATCATAAATTAAATAATTAACTACTTAGAGCTAGACACACAGGGAAAAAGGATGCTTGAACAGGAGATGATAAATGAGAGAATAAACTATATATGTATATCCATTTAAGCTAATAATCAGTTGTAGATATCTCAATAAGAAAGAAGATGGATGCTTGCTAACTGATGGATACTAATTACTGATGGACACTAATTGAGCATAAATAGACTGTACAGCACAGCTGCGGGTAACAGGTATCACACGCATCTTGTCTGTGCAATTAAGGCGCTTCCATTTCTGGGTAAACGTCGTTTAGTGATGGATGGTTTGGTTTGTGGTGTCATCTTAATTGGCGTAACTATCAATTTCATTGATGAAAAAAGAGAGGACAGGACAGGTGACTGTTTTTTAAATTGACATATTGATGGATCAGTGTGGACCTCCTCACACTTGTTGTCGAAAACAAAGCACAAGCGATTTCTTAGGGGTTTCTCTTCTCGTCTTCCCGAAGATGAGAAAAAGATAAGCGTGATGTTAGTAGTTTTCTGTACTTAAGTAGTAAAATGCACGAGTTGGGAAGACTGACATGTAAGTCTGTGTTTGGTAAGAAAAGAAAAGCCTAGTACAGTTTTAGCGGGTCGTTTGCTTGGCCGTCGAACAACTCAAAACAACATATTTGATTGATTAATGCTGGTCAGCACGCCCTCCAAAAAGAAGGAAAAAGCACCTACCTTTGCAGTGTTAACAGGAGACTTGGTACGTTTTACTCTAGCTAGCTATGATATTTTAGTTATCATCGTAAATGATGCGCATTTATGCGCTCAATTGGTTGGTAGATAACGTACGTACAGAGACGTGACTTGATCGTGAAGGGAGGACGGCTCCCTCATTCATCTCTCGATCGTTCTACCGTCGACTTCTGGTTTCTTCTGGAAAGCGACATACATTCTTCTATCAAGTGTCTATTTAGTTAGTACATATCGGAGTTCAAAGTTGTTATTTTTTTTATAGTTAGAGGTATTCGGCCAAATAACCCACCAAAGTAGATAAAGGTTTGTTCGGGGACAGCTGCTGGGGCTACTGTTGGGTTCTGCTGCTGGAAATTGAGAAGCTGTCTGCTGATGGTTTTGCAGAAGCTGTCAGCTGTTAGTTTTGGTGTTTGGGTGGAACATCTGCTGATGGTTTTAAAAAGTAGAGACAATTGTTAGGTCCTGCTGCTGAAAATTGAGAAGCTGTCTGCTGATGATTTTGCAGAAGCTGTCAACTACTACTACTGGTTTTGGGTGTTGGTGAAAGTCTGCTGATTTTAGAAATTGAGAAGCTGTCTGCTGCTCTGTTCCCCAAACAAGCTCAAAATTACAAAAACTACAAAACTAGAATCTCACATGTGCCTCTTTCCTTACTCCTACTCCTTCCCTTTTCATGTCTCATTACATTTGACTCTTTTCTTTCCCTTACATGTTTAGAGTATGATTATCAAAAAACTTAGGGAAAATTATACCCTATAACCGTATATAATTTTTACAATATCACATAACTCACATATTAGCTTTTTATTTTTTATCTCTTTTATCTATGTGAAGTATTGTGATTGGAATAATATTTGTTATGGGACTCATAGTTAAGTTCGTAAGTCTCTCATGAGTACGTTCTTAATCCTCTCTACTCCATCTCATTTATTTTTTATTTTATTTTTTAAAAACTTATAAAAATCAATTGATAATCATGCTCTTATTTTCCTACACATGATTAGTTGTTAAAACCCATAGAGACTCTCTTGCAACCATGATGTTTTTCTAAGAATAACCTTGATTATGGTCTTCTAGCTTAAAACATTATCTTAACCACCCAATACGACACGAGAACCATGTGGTAAACACTAATTAGATTTCCGAATGATATCTTTTTTTTGATTACTAATTACGCGTCACTTAAGTTATATCCATAATTTTTGGCAAGCTAGGGATAGGTTTGTCTCGCCTCATCATACACGAGAACCTTGTGCCTCACCTCTTATTGCAGTTCAAAGTTGAAATTAACTAAAAAAATTATTAAAGTACAGACAGAAAGAAGGAAACACGATTATCGTCTAGATTAGCAGTGTTGACTAGACTGAACGGGTTGAACGTTTTATAAAACCATGCTATTTGTGTGTAAGATTATCTTCCTCATTTTTTAGTTCGGACCACGGATTTGATAGAATAACTATTTTTTTTTCTTTTTGTGAAGGAAATGATAGAACAACTAATTGCTCAAGCATTTTAGTGCTTGAATGGACTAGTCTTATTATTTCCTCGATAGCAGTTATCACTACAACATATTAGATCTATGAGGGCAACTTTTATTGCCCTGATAGACCAAAAACTTGCCATGATAGACTTTAAGGGCGACCTAATAATTGCCTCCAGGATTGCCTCTTAAGATATGCCATGTTAGAATATGGTGACGACTTACTTTGGTCGCCCTGCTTGATAAGATCTACGAGGGCAACTAAAGTCACCCTCTTTGAGACGAAACAGAGGAAGCAATATTGTTGCTCTCTTTTGATCGACGATCAAGGAGGGCAACTTAATGCAGTTGCCCCCGTTGTTTGGTGTCAATAGAGGCATGTTCAAAACCTCGCCCTCTTTGATCGTTATTCCCAGGAGAACTTCAGTTCATTCTACGGTGACAACCGGATTGGTCGCCCCCCTTAATTGCTATCTATGGGGGCGAGTTGTTTTAGTCGTCCCCTTTGATTTCTGTCAATGGTAACAAAGCTTTTTGGTCGCCCCCTTTGATGTTCTATCAGGTGACTTTTGTTGCCCTCATAGATGTATTTTTTAGAAAAAAAAATCAGACTCAAGCACCTAAACATCTAGCCTACCCTCTTTCTAAGCATCCTCATACTCATAGTAGCTCTTTCGCATTAAATGACAATATTCAAACAGTTCAGATCAAGATTCAAATACCAACACACGCCTAAACCTTCGAATAAGATTAATTATGATTACTTGCATAAGACTTTCACATTCTTCCAATCGTTATTTGCATAGACACAGACAACAAGACAATATTCAACAGATGCGACAATCTACTTCTTTTTACCAGTTATAGGAAATGGAATATACAGACCCACACCTCCAAGTCTAGCGTGATTGGAGAGTCACCCCTCTTAACATGAAACTTAACCCTTTGATTTACACTGTTATCAAGCAGAGTCTCTAGGTCTAGGAACTGGGTTAGAACCTAGTAATGACTGTAAGAGTCTCATAACTCATGCTCATTTAGTACCAAACTCCACCTAGTACCATGTCAGAACTATAATTCCTAAATATGAAAAAAGAACCATACAACATCATCTATGTGCTATTAAATGTGCAGTAGTAGAATAGTAAGTAATGCTCAATTGTTAAGGTTGTATTATCTTCAGCTAACTAGAGATAATTCATCGCATATTAATTTTAAGGAAATCAAACTTGTTTTATTTATGAATATTTCACCTCATCATTAACGTGTACAAGCACACACATCCAGTTTCAAATGCAAATATGCTGGGCCGCGTGGCACCTATCACGACCCAAGACGTTTAAAAATCCAGTAAGAAAACAAATTAAAAAAACTAGTAGTTTCCTCAAGGCATAAATATTACTGACCACTGAATCAATGATGAGCATGCCGGTTCTTGAAGAGTATCCTATCTGTCCAAGCTGGTGCCCTTCGCTACACAAGTTAATCAACAGAATAAGGAACTCTGATCACAAATAACATCGGAACGACATATTTAGTGCAACATAGAGTGACACTTTAGACTCGTGAGCTTTGATGATTTAGGGAAACTTGGGCAGTAACCGAAACTTCAGGGACAGTATATTACCTACCGCATCCAAAAGAATGTTTGAAGTCTTGTAATCATGATACATGACAGGTCTTTCAGCTTCCTCGTGCAGAAAAGCAAGACCCCTGGTTGCGTCAACAGCAATTTCATCATCCTGGTTGACAAAAGGAGATGCAATGACCCTGCAATATAAAGTTTAACCATGATACAACATACAATAGATGTGATTGTTAGCTGGCTAGCTTACATACATCATAACAGATGCATGTACAGACACTTTCATTGCAAAGTTTGCTCTGAATATCATCCATCTTCATTGTTAATTCCTACTAGGTTTATAAACCTAGAGTTAACCCAGTCGGTAAGCATGGAAGCTAAAACATAGATAATGGTGAAGGTAAACCATGATCTTGGTTTACATCACTGAACAAAAAATCTATAAGTATGTAAAGGAGCAGGAAAACTTACAGATCACTAAGCAACAACTTGGAAGAACCATGGAGATAAATCTAGTCTCAGTATCATTAGCTTGAGAACTATTGAGATGGGTAAGTCTTCTTTACATCAGCTGCCATGGGAACCCAACCCAGTGCTCTTGCAATCTGAAATATCTATACAAATTAATTAAAGAAACATATCAGGTAATCAGAAGTGCACCGTTCTTATCAAACTGAAACAAAAATAGATAATGATGATAGATCCCTTGCTCCGGGAAGAAATACTGCAACCTTTTGGAGGGCTGGTGGTAACGACAAGTATGAACTGAGATGTGAGAACTTTCCAAAATGGGGAAAAAGACTAAGAAAGATTGAAGCATGTTTATTAAGAACAGATTCACTAAAAGCACAACACTAAAGCAAACAAAATGTAAAAAATCCTATTTGGTGAGAAGTCTGATTCAGTTAATACCTTGTTGGAGCATCAAAGTTGGTCGCAACATTTACTCCAGGTTCAATAGTTATAACCTGTATGTATAGTCCAAAAAATAACAATATTAGAAAATCTGACCATGAACTGAAAAATAATACAGAGATAAGAACTTGTAATAACACGTCAAAAGAAGGGAAGTTCAGCTAACCCCGAATCCAAATACAAGCGATTGAAAGTACCCAAAGATACATTTGAAACCAGATTAGTCTAGAATCTGCAGCATGATTAATGTTGACCAAAGATATATTTTAGCAGCAGCGGACAAATTTATGAAAACAATTCCTCCAAGAAGGTTCTATCAGCAAAAGACATGAGTTACTCTATGCTGCTGCTTATAATTCTGGTAGTTTGAGAGCAAAATGTGCTATCAGCCTACTTTTTGGATTTTGAAACAGTAATTACATTGTTGCTTATAATGCTTAACTTTATAATCAATAATAGCGTAAAATAACTATGTCATATGTATAACCAGCCTAAGGCTAGAGAGATTAAGGGCATTGCACAAACCCAGAACTGCAACGTTGAGTATGTTTTCACATCACACTACCAAGCTAGGATGCAAGTATGAAACTAGACAGACAGTCTAGCAAACAATTACCCATTATACGAAGACAGGTTAGTGATAATCATATGAAATATACCTTTACTTGATCCTGATTCAAATGTTAGCTAACAGTTGCCTGTTGAATGAGCCTTTCCAACCTACACCAACAACAAGACCATACATTTGTTAATTGTTATCACAGAACTATCAGAATTTGGCGGTTTGTTCATTATATGCTTCTTTTTTTTATAATTGTGGCCACAACCTTGTACTAATGGAATATAAGGGTTTTACTTGTTCTTTTCAATGTAAATGGAAAATATTTGTCTGAATTAAAAAGCGACTAAATCCACAAAGATAACAAAGAAAAATTTTTCTGAAGGAAAAAAATCTGATAGTGAAATAATACAAGACTTACTTATACTCACCTGGAATTTAGCACAGCTACAACAGTCAACAACAACGGCTCTCCAAATAGAATTCAAATGTTTGATCTCTGTTTGCTCACCCTGTGGAAGACGCGCCAAATTAAAAAAAAAAAGTTAACTGGAGGTTGATATGAAAAGAGAGTTCAGACTCAACTCAGAAAATATAGAAATGCTAGTAATGAAAAGGATAAATTACCTCAGTATCACCAACACAAGTAGTGACAGAGTGTACAGTTCTCAATTCCCATTTATATATCATTCCAAAATACAACAGAGATTCATCTTATGTTATGTGAATAAAGATTTCTATATACTTTCATAATACAAGTGTGGTTTTGATTATTAAGTCTACAGTTACTTGATTCAGTCTATAGTATAATTAGTAGCATTCAGAGAGTTTGTGAGCCGTACATGACACTGTCATTTCTGGCCCGAATTCATTCATGCTATATAGATGTAAGTACATACACGACAACCTCATATATTAATTTATGTTAACTGACCCAATTATTTTGGAAATAAGGCTTTGAAACTACAAGTTAGTGGCAGGTGGAGTCAAATCTGGTGTATTGGATGAGGATAAAGGAGTTGCTTATAATAATATTTAAACTACAAGACTAAAGAAAAACTCAACTCTCTGTGCATGAAGCATTCTTAATTTGCAGAAGAACATCATGATGTTGGAAAGGAATTACACTAGGTTGACGTTAAAAAGAAGTTCAAAAGGGGCACTTTTTCGGGATCAAATAATTGAAATATAAGAAACCAGGAGCATCCTTGTATCTATACCTATGAAAGAAGCGAGAAAGGTATGAGAAAAAAGATACAAGATCTCACAATTTTGCAGGAGCCCAACTGAAGGAGGCCATGACCGGCTTGAATTACAGCTATGGTCTGCATTAATTGAAACATGCCAAGGAAAGTGACAGAGCTTCAAATTTTCAGTATGATTTTGTGCAAGAACTAAAGAAAGACATGTAGACTTATCGTAGGACGCCATGGCAATAAAAGACTACCTACCTGGATTCCAGTTTCAAACTGTTCATTCCACTTAATTAGAATCTGCAACAACACCAGACAAGAAAATTCATCAACAACAAAACCCCAAAGTCAGCAGCTTCATTCAAAGCTGCTTGCTTTCATTAGCAAAAAAGATAAACAAAGGGTTAAGTAAGTTTACCAGCAGATAAATAAACTGATCAATCAAGCAAGGAATAAAACCCCTGAATAAGATAATTGAAACAGGATGTGAGGTTTAGGAATGATCATTATCATCTTTAGGATCACAACTCCATGAATAAATATACATGGATACAAGTCAATCGGTGAATCAGCCGGTCAAGCAGTCAAATAATATAACAAAAGACCTACCTAGTACCCACCCTTCTTCATAATTATAAAGTAGAATGGACATCTTGCTGAATGCCTTGAGAATTGGGTTCGTTGTCAATATCCTCAGTACACTACTCTCCAACTTTGCCTTTGCAGAACCCATCTTCCCGCATCAACATCCTTCATCAAAAGATAAACATTGGGAACAACAACCATATGTATACATATACACCATCATATCATAGCCGATACTATAGTACTACCACATTCAACATTGCCACCCACCCAACCCAACTGCATTCGAAAAGGATGATTGGCCAAGATGTATTGAACGTTAAAAGTGCCAGCAAAAAAGCAGCAATAGGGCTTTAATTCATTTTTTGATCTCACAGATTGCTTTCTTAGCTGTAGTTTAACTTGAAATTAATGAAGCATACTACTACTATTTTTCTAATATTTAATGTTAATTATCTATAACAGCAATCTGTAGAGAGCAGTGCCACTAAACACAAGGATCCTCATATCAAACTTCAAAGCTAGCATACAATCTGTAGAGAGTGGACCGAAAAGTTCCATCAAACACCATCCTAGTTGACGGTGTTTTTTCCTTTGATATAATCAACAAAACCACAAACAAACTTACTCATCCGTATCTACCGTTCAGTAACTTCAACAACCACTACATCACCATTCATCAATCTTGAGACTCCACTCAGCACATCACCATTCAGAAACTTAAGAGGCAAAAGCTACAGAGGAGGAGAGATGAACTTACCCAAACATGCGGTGGATGTCCATGGTTAGTGTGGCAGAATTGAGGCGGCCATTTGGTTTGATATTTAGCTGGGGATTGATTGAGTGGGGCGGATAGTAGTAGATCTCACCGTGAGAAGAATTATTACCGATCTTCAATAGCAAGTGGAAGACAAAACCCTAGTTTCACTAATTTGTATCAAAATTAACGAGAGTAGATAGAGATGGATGGGAGATGAGAGATGGAGATGAAGATGAGACGAAGACCAACCAATATGGTTGGAGATGGAGAAGACCAGCCGATATGGAGGGGAGATGGAGATGGGAGTTTTGCCCGATGAGCAAGTAGTGAATTGCTTAAGCGAAGAAACCAGCATTCTTAATTTACTTATGAAACAACAAAGGCGACTAAAACTTGCTTCCGTAAATAAATAAGTCAAGGGTGGCGACTGAACCAAACAACCGAGGCGACCTAAAACTACCCCCGCCTCCAATAATCGTTTAGGATGACATAGAACAGCATATCAACGAAGGCAAAAGATCTGTGTCGTCTCCATTGATCGCTTCAACCGTGGCAACTAATTGACTCGCCTCCATTGATTAAACAATCAGAGGTAACTAAGTGCTCGCCCTCTTTGATCTCTCTTTGAAGGCAAATTTTATATTGCCTCCCTTGATGTTATACAAGTTGCCCCATTTGTAGATATGTTGTAGTGTAATGTAAATCCTCTTCAATTCTTTGTTTTCCAGGACAAGTGTGCGGAGACCCACACCGTTGGAGTATTAAATTATACGGGTATTTATGTCTTACTCCAATTGGTTAACAATTGTTTAACGAATTAAAATACATATTTAGTGATATAAACTTTATAAACGAAAGTGACATTCTATATATTAAGTAAAAGTTTAGTCTCATAAACTTTCAATTTTCCTTTTGCATGGTTAAAGCTTTCACTGTAGATCACTACAACAACATTTTACTGCGCCGACTTTTTCTTGCCATTTTACTTGCACGGTTTATTAACTTATATATATATATATATGAGTGCTGGCCACCTATGGGCTGAATGGGGAAGAAAGGGGAGGAGAAGCAATGAAGGGTGGAGGCAAAGGCTGAAGACGCAAGAAAGGATGTGAAGTCGACTGCTCTAGGAGAGAGGAGCGCAAGCCAGCACTGAGGTAGAAGCTGATCGTAGAGGAGTCAGCCAAGAATGCAACGACATAAGGATGTGGCGAGATGTGAGGCATGTAAAATAGGCTTAGTTGGTGAGAGTGTTAGGATTACGGACCTATTTCCCTAAGATTTTGGTGAGATTGATATGGTTACTGAAGAAGAAAAATCACAAGATAATATAATGATAAACTAGTGACACAAAGATATGTATGTGGTTCGGTCCAAACATGACCTACGTCGACGGGTGGAGATATAACACCTTTCATTAAGAAGATGAGGATTACAAGTTTACATGAGGATTACCCTACCAACTCATCAACCCATGTTTCCCGTGTTTCCCTTGGTGTTTTTACCCGAGTCCCTTTGAGTTCCCATAGAACCACCCTTGACTCTCTTAGATGTGATCCCCACAAGTTGGGATGATCCTAAGCTACGGGTTACTAGATCTACTTATAGTGCTAGATCTAAGCCCTTCACTTATCCCAACGTTAATCTTGTAACAACCGTATAATAATGACTCACAAGTTACAACGGTTACAACTCATTAACTCCATCCATTAACACCTAAGAGCCACTAACATGCGGGTATCTAGAAAGCTCGAAGTCATAACTTCTTCTTTCAAAGATTTTAACTTCCTCATAACTCTCCTCATAATGTTAGAAACCCAAATGCTTTAGACACCATTAATTTACAACCGCTTAAATGCTCCCACTAATGCATCTTCAACTTCCGTGAAACTTTTCATGAATAACACACATTAATTGGAAGATGAAACCAATTAACTTCACAAGGGAAACTCAATGGATTTAGCATTAATTCTAACAGTGAACATGTTTGTTGTGTATATCCCCGTTCGGCATTGACTTTTCAAATAGAAGCTAAGGGTCTGTTTGCCCGCCACTATCGAACACATTTTCCTGCGTTAGGATAAAGCCACTCATGTTTAGTTTGTCATGGGTTGATATGTATTAAAATATTAAAGACATTACCAATCATAAATGGACAGGTGCTATGAAAGAAGATTAATCTTCTCAATGTCACCTTCGAACGAACCCTAAGTTAAAGGTGACTTTATTTTTGAAAACCTGTATAGCTTTAAGTATGCGGTTTTGGCAGACACATTCATAAACTAACTTTATTTGTTCAGATTACTGAAACGAACTTATAATTCAACACTATATTCTGCTCCGTTTTTTAATACATGAATTGTCTTTTCCTTTCCAAACACCCATACTACTTGTTGTTTTTCTTTTGCCCAGCTCTCCTGCTATCTTCCAACTGTAGGATCGGGTGGCTAACTCAAACCAACCAAAGGTGTGAGTCTAAGAGTTGGTTTGACTCAATGAGCCTTCGTAAGTGAAAAACACTCTGTGATGCAGAGGCACTCAATCGAATTGATTAAACTAAGGGTGCGGAAGACTCTTACGGTAATTGAAACAAAACGACGAAAAAGAGAAGGACTCTGTTGAACTCAGCAAGATACACAAATAAGCTATTTCATTTCCTGGTCAAATAAAACAACTTACAAATGTCCACTAAGTAGAAAGGATCTACTTAGCGGGTTTTCACTCACTCACCCAACACACTTTCTAATCAGATCAATGGTAAGCGTAGCAAAACTAGGATCTTCCTAGGCAGAGTCTATCTAAATGCACTAACTAACTTGGTACGTATTTTCTCTCTCTTTATGGCTTACAAAGTGATTCTCTTTCTCTCTCTAAGCTCTGAAACAAACCTCAATGAAAGCACACTTAAAACTGACTATTACACAGCTTATTTATACTATCAATACAGCCGGTAGGTCGAAGGAGTTAGTTCCGAAAATACCATAACTAACTTAGTGGGCAACTTCCAACGGCTTTGAGTAGTCTTCTTACTTGAGCCACGATCTTCGGGTGTTGAGGGAAGACTTCATGACCGTTGTGGCGTTTTAAGGTATTCCCGAGTTGACTCCTTATTATTCGCAACAGCACGGGAGAGTCTGTGAAGTCTTCTTAGTTGTGAGGACTCCATTGAAGCGGCTCACTCTTTGTGTCTGTCTAGGGATGATTGACTCTGTCGAGGTGATAGGCTATCGCTGCAACACTCCGATGTCCCAACACCAACATTGCAATGTCTTTTAGTTCTTGCAATGTAAGTACTACAACCTTGTTTTTTGTTTTCTTTCGAAAAGGTATATACTTATTAACTACTTGTTACTTATGTATTTGTAGAGAGCTACGTCTGGAAATAGGAGTGGGGAACTAAACACTCGGTACATAAATTGCGAGTGTCATGTTAGATGTATGCTGCTCATATCATACACTTATGATTACTTTGGGTGTCTGTTCTTCCAGTGCATTAGGTGTGACATTTTTATGTGGTGGGACTCAATAACAGACCATTGACATCTCGTGATCAGAACAACAATCGTATGAAACAGTCTATGGTTGGTCTAAGATCAAGGTTGGCCACACGAGGCTGTAACACCCCATCTTAATCCAATCGTGGTTGTCGCATCTTAACTAAGCATAAATAAACGTCGCAGCGGAATTTAACCAACACCAGGACCTTGCCACGGTCTGAACTAACAGAATATACCGAACTTAAATACTTAACACCATAAATCCAAAATACGCACCAACCGAGTTTGCTAGTATCTTAAGTATCAACATAATCTCCACAAGTTCGACTATTAACAGACGGGTGCACATGCGCATCCCGTACTCAAAATATAAAACCCATCCAAAGTCTACTAACCACCCCTACTCTCGCGATGAGTCTTCATTAAGCGCTTACCTGCAAAATGTAAACAACAGCCCCCGAGGGGTCAGCACCTTTGCTGGTACGATTCTCTTATAGCCCCCAAGCTAACGGGGCTACGACGACTAATTGTCGATAGCATGGAGATTGATTAGATACACAACATAATAAGTAGTGCAATAAACAACAAGCCACACATGAACATTACAGTTCACACACAATGAACGTCTTAAAAGCGTTCCCTTAATAAGTGAGTTAATCGGTTAACTCCTTAAGTTATGTTTCCTCTTAATATCAGTCCAACCTTATCTTACTTACTCAATCTTAATCCTTATCTCAGTCTTAGAATACAAACCGTTCTTTAAATAGAAATGGTTGTATCTTATCTCAATGTTTATTTTTGTCGGGTCAAAAGCAACCCTAGCCAATGAGCTATTAACTCCATTGGTTGAATAAACAACTTATCTTAAAATTTAGGATTTAGGTGATCCTACCGCACCATCTTAATCTGCCTCCTACCTTGGACTGAAATCCACGGTAGCTGAGCCGACATTGGACCCTAGGCAACAGTCCGAAGACAAGTCCTTAAGCGGAAGTTGGATCTGATTCAGATACCGTCCCCCTTTTCCTTAACATGCATGACCGGAGTCAGTCCCGGATTCCTCACTCCCCCCAAGTTCCAGTTAGTAGAAAGTCTTAAAGACGAAGTGTTAGTTAAACCTTTCACGGGTATTAACCAACCAACAAATTTGGGAGGGAATTTCTTATATCATCCAATGTTACTAAGTAATGTTAGTAACTAATCTCAAAGCCAAGTGTGTTAGTGCAATGCAAATACACAAGAAGATAAATAGTCCGGTTGCATGCTTTATCTTGGTTTACTCATAGCAAATAAACAGATAGCACACAAGCCGAGGGACACCTCGTTAGCAAGCAGGCTACAAGAAAACCATACCGTACACCGTCGGTTGTTCGGTCGCCTATTCTCCTTCCGAGTCCCAATTCACAAGTCCTAAAACATTCATCCAATTTGGATTGTTAATTACTTTCAATTAACCTAACTTACTTAGCTACTAATGATCCCCAACTAATAACCACTAAGTTCTTATAACTTAGCCTTAAACACTTAATTCATTTTACTTAACTTAATCTCTTAAATCCTTATATACTTACCTTTCTAATCATCATCACCCTCCTAATGGTGGACTACTAATACCACCCTTTCTTTTTGTTTTTTTTTTTCGACCGACCCCCAACTGACCCAGCCCCAGGGTAGGTCGAAGTCAGAAACTCGATTTTGTAGATTCCAGCCCGACTGACCCAACGCCCTGGGTAGGTCGAAGTCAGAAACGCTCTATTTGACTCGTTTCAACTCCGTTCTTCTTCCCGTTTCTTCCCTAATCTTTTCACATGTTTTATAAACATGTTTGACCACCTTAAACACTCTTAAAACCTACTTAAATCATTGGTTAAGCTCATCTTCCAAATCCTTGTTCCATTCTACCAATTTCAATTTCCATTTTCAACACTATGCACACTAGTGCATCTCCAACCTCTATTCTTATCCAATCTTTTCCTAACCTTTCCACATGTGTTATGACATGCTTCACCCTCATCTTAACACTTTAAAAACTTTCTAATTCATCCACCAAACTCATACTAAATTCCTTGATCATTCACTCAAACTCTTATAAAATCCTAACACTAATAACTTAGTTTCCTACATTCCAACATGTAGATTTTACATAAAACCTCAACTAACCAAAGTGTTTCCTTTCAACCAATATAACTACTCCTCAAACATCATTATTCATCCATCTTTCCTTTGCTAACTTTCCAAGGTTATCTTGCATCTCCATGCACAAATTTCTCTCATTTCCATTTGTTACTCATCACTCCTAAACTTGAACATACCTATACATTTCTTTCCATCATCTTAACACCTTAACATTGTTCTTCATTTACCTTGACCATGCTACACCCTCCTTAGACATTTCCATATCCTTTACTCAACTTACTCACCATTCTCATTATCATACACTCTTATACATTCCTAGTCATCCCCTTGACAACTTACTACATTCTTATAGTTTTTCACCTCCATCACCCAAGTCCACTCATTACCATCCAAACTATAACCTTATTAATCCACTACTAGCATCTTCACCATCTTCACCACTTACACAGCTACCCAAACATTCTCATTGTTTTATTATCTAGTTCATACCTAAATCATCTTAAAAATTATTATACAACATTTCCTCCAGATTTTGCACAACTCTTACATTCCTCATACTATGATTTTGGTGTGTTTAATACACCCACCTATCCTCTAATTCCTCCTAGACAACTCTAGGTCATTATAATCCTCAAGATTACCTTTGTTAACTCATTTTCACTCAAATTTCCTTTAATGAGTCCCAGTAAATCCTAGGTCAGATTAATTCACAACAACCACTTAAACACTTTGTTTTCTACTCAAATTTCGCCGTAGCTCCTCTAGTATATTATCATACACATATGCATAGTTTTTCTCATTCAATCATCTCACACACATCAATTCTTTTTCTCATCATATTCTCACCCAAATCAACCCATCCATAACAAACTCAATATAGTGGATAATCATAAATTGCATAGCACTAAGGCTCTTAAATGACATGGCTCTTAGGCCCTTAAATGACTTATACTTAAACACTAAATTTCCCACATATAAAAGCTTTTAACCTGCAAATACACACAACAATGCTCCCATAGCAATATAAGTGTTCTCATAATTCACCTTATACTTATCTTACTAAATCATTTCCCATTGGCTCCTTAATCACAAGTTCACAAGCTTGTTCATATTCTTTTCCTAGGTTATACAACCCATTACATAATGTAAGCTTTAAGCTACATTTATTACTTATCTAATTACCACCCCTTAAACAATAAACCACCTTAAGGTAAGTTATTTACCTTGTTTTCCAAACTTTCTCTCAACTTCCTCCTTAGGTTTCCTTGGATGTTTCTCGGCCAAGGACTTCAATCCTCTTGCAAATGTTCTAATCCACATTCAAACAATCTAATGAGCACTAAGCAATATGCCTAAACTCATAGAACTCATTCTTAGGTTAAAATGTGTGTTTTAAAGCTTAAAGTGGATGATTACCTTTGAAGTCTCAAGATAGACTTGGGCATGAATCAAAGAGGACCTCCACTAGTCCTTGGTAATTAAAACAAGATAGTTCAAGGAGTAAAACAAAATCCCCATGAGAAAGAAATCTTCGGACATGAAGAAAAATGAAGGAAAGTTGATTTTTCTTTCATTTTCATTACCTTGGATGAATGAAGAACCAAAGAGCACTTTAAACTTGATTTTCCTCCATCAATGGAGTTTTATCATGGAACCAAACTTGAGCTTTGAAGGATTTAAAAAGATAAAATGAAGGCCTTGCTCCAACTAAGAATAATCTAAGCTTAGTTTTTGATTTGGAGCAATATTGTACATTTGGTGAGCAAATGAAGGTGGAGGGGTATGGAGGATGCAACTCACGGTTTTGGAGCAGGGAAGAAGAAGAAAAATCGGCGGGGAAGAAGTGAAATGATGAAGAGAGGAGAGAGGTAGGCTAAAGTAAAGATATTTGGCAAATAAAGGTGAATAGTCACTTACTTTATCTTCCCTCTTCTTTTTCTAATATGACTGGCACCAAGTGATGACTCACCCATTAAAAACTGTCCCCCCTACATTCTTAAAATATTTATGGGCTACTTTGACCACTTAATTAATTAGAGTTGACTAAAGGCTAATTTGGGCACTATTTGGTTACTATTCACAATTAGTGCACATATTTGTGAAATTTTTGATTTCCCATTGTTTAGACTTCCTAATGTGATACTAATTAGTACACATGTTGATTAAGGTTTAATAATGGGCATTTAGCCACTCAAAACCCATTTCTAAGACAATTTTTCAAAATGTGCTTTAAGAGTCCTAAACGCACAATTTGTGTTTAAGCTTGTTTTTGAGCTTGTTTTTTTTCTTTGGTAATTTATTTAACATGTCCATTATCATGTTAATAAGGTCTTAGATAATATTTGGGTGTTCTAATCAAAGTCACTCCAAGCTTAGAGCACAGTTTTGCTTAAATTGCCCTTATGGCGTTTTCTTGTGTTTTCTTTGGTTTAGATTGTCTAAAAATCTTCCTAAGGCATGTTTTAGAATTATTACATCATAAGTTGATGTTTACTTATCATATTTAGGTTTGGGGTATTTTAATCTACCCCCCTTAAATGAACTTTGTCCCCAAAGTTCCCATGCATCTTATTTTATTAGATTACACGGTTTATCTCATTCCATAGACCATATAGATCATACTTGTATGTACTTAAACTTATTGACACATTAGGTCTGTCATATACTTATACTCAAATATCGCACAACATGCTTAAGCATGTATACCACTCAAAATTCCCTTTGTTGTATCCTCCCCATGTCACCGGTCAGAAGACGAAGGCTCATAGGTCCTCGGCTTCATGGGCGAGACTTAGTAAAAAGGTAGTCCTTTTTATGAGGTCAAGTGAGGGATAATTCCCTCCATTTGAAAATACAATCAACTACAATTCCATTTTATTCTAATGCCTCTATCCTTAACGTGATTTAATTGTGACCACTGCTAGGGAGTTTTAGGAATCGTCCAACCCTGATGTGATCAGCATCAGTGTAGAACTATCCTTCCACCCCAATTTTTGTTTGGTTTCCCTTGATCCCTATAAAATCAAGTTTCACCTCCCACGTCAATTTCAAACATTAAATAATTCACTTATTTCCAATTTTCTATCTTTTTAGTCTTTCTAGTCGTAATCAATACATCTCCAAGGTGTGGACTCAATCCATCAAACATTCTCAATTCATCTCTTAGTAATTACCTCAGGATTTTAACTCCAACTAAGTTCTATATCGGTTTCATACCAGTTCTTACCATCTTATACCTCATAGTATTACTATTTCCTACCTCATACTCATATTGAATAATGTCTCATGGTGTTATCTTATTCTTATCTCACATGTAGCTCCATACCGACTCATCTCTCATATATTCCTTAAGTCCCCTTAATCCTCTTCACTAATTCTCTTAACTTGTACTCACACTGGAGCTAACAAGGTAGGTACTTAATACGTATGGTATTCGCATCTTCTGTGCACAATAACCATAACTAATCTCAAAATGTTTACGTAAAACAAATTCTCATGTTCTTTTGTGCTATGTACACCGTAGTTTATGTACTCAGTACATAAACATACGCTAAGCGGCTAAGCAGTTTTCGCTCTACCCCCCTTAAAATGGATTACACCCACGTAATTAACATTATATCATCCTTGAACATAGGTTCAAGATTTATAATACTCACCAAGCATTCTAGCTTCCATGTCATCAATCTTACTTATAATTCGATCAGAGGTCTCAACCATGTTACTTGCTTAGTCTCTATATCGAGGATCCTTAACAATATTTATACCATTTTCTTAACTTAGATTGGTCTAACCTTAAAGGTTCTAAAGCATTCTGCCAATAAGTCTTATATTTGTTCAATTGGAAGATGTGTGGTACATCATTCCTTTCCCATTCATCAGGTATGTCCAACCTTTTTTTAAGGTACCGATCTGCTAGCTTTCGCTGCGCGACTCTGATTACCTTAGGCTTAGTTTTCCTTTCTTATCCTTTCATAGTATTGTATGTCCCTCTCCTGCATGCTTATAATTTAGCACTAAAGGTCTCCCAATGGACACGTGTTATCTTTACATATACACCGCCTTAATGAGTTGTAGCTCATCTATCCAGTCTCTCTGGAGATCTAACGTTCATACTCTTAGTGCTCTCAAGTGTCTAAATCGTTCTTTCTAACTGACCTTTGGTCTGAGGATGATTCTTAATCTGAAACTACTGTTTAGTGCCTATTACGCTTTACAGTTTTATCCTAACGTCTTAAGACATGTCCTATGTTTGCACTTAATAATCTGTGCTCTTCGCACTTCACAATTCTTAATTATTTTCTATCTGAAATGAGTTCTCTGATTCCTTTGTGTCATTGGTTCAACTGAGTTCCTTCTCTTCAACTGTTTGTGGTAGTAGTTGCTCTTGTCTGAACCTGCATCGTTGACTGTGGTACGGAGTCGACTACTTCTCATGTTCCTTACACTACTCATCTACATGCATGGGGTACCTTACTGGTACATTACTACTTACCCGACTAACTCATAAATGAGTCTGTCAGGCCTGCAAGCCCCTGTGGGGTGCAGTCGTCCCACATCTCATTTTAGTAAACTCGTAGTGTCTGTCACGCGTTTAGCTATTGCTAACTATGATGTATTTTGTTGTCGATCTCCTTTTTCATCGTTCCATAATAACATTTATTGTTCATCTTGAACTTAATCAAGGGAAATCCATTTATTGTGTTCTTGGGTATAGTATGTTCTAGCTCCTTTCTGTATTCCGTACTGACTCGGTCTCTTAGTAACTGAGGTCTCTTCCCATAGAACCTCTTATCTTGTTTCTTATGTTGATCTACTAGGAACGCACTTCCAGTTCTTTACGGAATGGAAAGTGTGCTTCCTATGAAATCTTACCTCGTCTGGTCTAGACTACTGGCATCAATGTGCAGTTCGTCTACCATCTTATTTTCTTACTTATATCAGTCTTAGCTCGTAAATCTAATTACCTCAGTGTCAATATTTGTCGGCTTATACATAATGGTCGCTTTACTGCGCACCATGACTTAATCCACTTATATAGGTATTTGTCTATGGCTTCTGCTACCATGGTAGCACGCCGTTCTCTGTTGCCCATTGATGGTGTAGCTCCTCAATCCCTTAATCTAACGTCTTATCTTATGCTCAATCCCTTCCTGGTGCAAAACCCCCTAGGGGTTCCCAATTCTGGGTGTATGGCGATTACCGTACCGGGTCATAAAATTGTTCTCCTAGTATGAAGGTGTTTCGCTTCTATTTCGGTTTCGTATGTAGGTCAGTCTCTCTCACGTTCTTCCATCCCTTATGATGTTATTTACCATGTAATTTAACCGGTT
>CM041778.1:26057554-26082396 GCA_023374045.1 Limonium bicolor | reverse complement strand
ACTGAAGAAGTCATCCGTTGAGTCACAAGCTCTTCTGAGCGTTGGTCACTTGACGTGCCATATTGTGCAATGACAACGTTTATCTCTGACGATTATTGATTCTTAAATCCTAGGTGTTGGATATGGGGTCTGTCTATGCAGCCTTCCTTATTAGTCAAGTGTATCTGGTACGTTCCTAGGAAATCTCAAGGTTTACGGTTTCCATTCTCTAATAAAGGAGTATTCTATCTCAAATACGTGAAAGCCCTTTTTGAGGGGTTTATTCCCGCTCATGGCCCTACAACAAGGAGATATATCCTCACCCTAAAAGGAATGGTTTGTTCTCCACCCTGTCAGTAGTATTATCTCAATATTCTCATTGGTGCCCTTTCCTGGCAATTTTTCCACAATCAACTATAGGTTTTGTAACCGATTATATCTACGACTTGTAGTTCCTCCATGGCTTAAATAAGTCTTCTTATGCCTTCCTGTGCTTCGGGCTCTGATGTGGTTAACATCCTTGGCTCGTAGGCTCTTAGTGCTTAATGTCATTGAGTGAGAGCCGGTGCTCGGTTCACTGCTTGTACTCTTACTTAACTGTTGGTTATCCTTATAGGTTTCTGGTTCTTTAAATTCTATGAACCGCTTGGTTACATCATTAAATGTAGTACCATGCTTCATGGTAAGTTACTGCATCCTGCTTCCTGCTATGAAAGTTTATTTAGGTGATCTGAGGTTACTTAGTGTCTTTGACAATACTGTCGTTTTCATAGACTTGTGCGTTTTTAAACAATTATGGATTGGTTCGTATTAGACATCTGCCTTACAGTGTCCCAATTGGATATTTATCCTGTTATCATGTGCTTCCATCTCAACGCTTTGTTCAACTCTCGTTGACTACGCCACCCGTTGATGATCAATCATACTTGGGTGTTAATGAGTTAGGCAAACAATACTAACTGTCATTTTTGAGTTTCGTTCTTCTCAACTATACCAATTTTGTGGTCTAATCCTTTGAGCTTCCCTTTGTTGGGATTGTATGTCTTTAATCCTTAATAGGTTATAACTTAAGTTCACTTCCTCACTCCCTGTTTCTGGGGTTTACCAACACCTTCAATGCAGAATGCTTATTACCGGTATTCTTAGTGGTCATTCTGGGAGTCTTATCCCGTTCTTGTTGAAAGTTTTTATGTCGACTGTCTTCATTGTATCCCATAATACGTTCCTTGTATGTTGTTACTAACGTAGTGTTTTGCTCGCATTACTGAACGATCTCTTAGGTTCCCCTATTCAAGGTTCGGGATTGGTGTTCTTACCGTATTGTCGGTTGTTGTTGTAGTAGGTTGTACTGTTGCTAAAAATTTATATAGTTTAGTATTTGGTCCAAGTTCGGCTCCCTGCTGACTGGTGTGTCGACTCATCTCATCATGGTCAGGCCGTCAAGCCTTTCCAAGGTCTCATTCTCTGGTTCTTAAGGATTTGAAATCCGGTATTAATATATGTCATCACTATAACATTCCACTATCTTGCCATGATGGCTTCCCATTTAGCTTCATCGTGGCAGCACTTGCTATAGCAAGTGCGCCATGCAAGATGGGATATCGATACTATATACGTCAGTAGTGGTACTTCCTCCTTATCTCCATGTAATTGGTAGTCCTCGGGACTCCTTAGATGTTCTCTTGTCTGGATAACTGACCTTACAGCAGTTTCCTGGTTGTTTTGATAGTACTGTCACTTATCAGGGTGTTCCTCTTTCTGAGGGAACCCCTCGTTATTTACTTATGTCTTAATCCTCGCTCCTGTTT
The DNA here is from genome assembly GCA_023374045.1 of Limonium bicolor. Lineage (NCBI taxonomy): Eukaryota > Viridiplantae > Streptophyta > Magnoliopsida > Caryophyllales > Plumbaginaceae > Limonium > Limonium bicolor. The sequence continues at coordinate 26,080,609 of CM041778.1, read as the reverse complement.
CCACGCGTTTGTCGTGGTTACTAAATACTAACTCTCCTTAGGCACTACATCAAAGTCCTATTCCAATATACAGTTTGTACGCATCTTCATTGTCGCCTGCGCTATGTCGGCCAGGTTTTCGTAACCTTTCTCATTGTATGGGGTTTGGAGTTCCCGTTTCTAACTGGACTTCCCAGTAATCTTAACTCTCATGCTTTGTATCTTCCCACTGCTATGCTCTTTCAGACCACTGTCCGATACTCCTGTCGTTTATCTTTTCCTCCCCATTGCACTCGTAGTGCTTTTCTTATTATTGGTATGGCAGGTTATCTCAACTGCATAGCATGTCGACCCATGTTGCCGGTAATTACCGTTCTCTCATTGGTAGAATTCCGTTGGCAGCGCCTACTTCATCATTGCGCTCCAATTAAAACCTCCAAGTTTTTGTAAACTGTTGTATAACGATGTGTTTCTCGTATTGCTTAATGTTATCTAACTGCCAGATCGGGTTTCCCCGAGTAAGAGAAGGCTTTCTTCTCTCTGGCGTTTGTTCCCCGTAATTCAAGCAAGGGATGTGGAGGGTGGGTTTAGGTACTATGGATATCCGGTAAACGCCGGGAAGTCCTAACTAACTCACCTCTCGCTCTATTACTCAACCCTTAACTCATAACTCAAGCTCTAACTCGGTATCCTCCTAAGTTCGGAAATTCCTGTCATCAGAGCGTAACTACGCTCTGATACCACTTTTGTAACACCCCATCTTAATTCAATCGTAGTTGTCGCATCTTAACTAAGCATAAATAAACATCGCAGCAGAACTTAACCAACACCAGGACCTTGCCACGGTCTGAACTAACAGAATATACCGAACTTAAATAATTAGCACCATAAATCCAAAATACGCACCAACCGAGTTTGCTAGTATCTCAAGTATCAACATAATCTCCACAAGTTTGACTATTAACAGACGAGTGCACATGCGCATCCCGTACTCTAAATATAATACTCATCCTAAGTCTAACCACCCCTACTGTCTCGATGAGTCTTCATTGAGCGCTTACCTGCAAAATGTAAACAACAACCCCCGAGGGGGTCAGCACCTTTGCTGGTACGATTCTCTTATATCCCCCAAGCTAACGGGACTACGACGGCTAATTGTCGATAGCATGGAGATTGATTAGATACATAACATAATAAGTAGTGCAATAAACAACAAGCCACACATGAACATTACAGTTCACACAATGAACGTCTTAAAAGCGTTCCCTTAATAAGTGAGTTAATCGATTAACTCCTTACGTTATGGTTCCTCTTAATCTCAGTCCAACCTTATCATACCTCAATCTCAATCCTTATCTCAGTCTTAGAATACAAACCGTTCTTTAAATAGAAATGGTTGTATCTTATCTCAATGTTTATTTTTGTCGGGTCAAAAGCAACCCTAGCCAATGAGCTATTAACTCCATTGGTTGAATAAACAACTTATCTTAAAATTTAGGATTTAGGTGATCCTACCGCAACATCTTAATCTGCCTCCTACCTTGGACTGAAATCCACGGTAGCTGAGCCGACATTCGACCCTAGGCAACAAGTCTGAAGACAAGTACTTAAGCGGAAGTCGGATCTGATTCAGATACCGACCCCCTTTCCTTAACATGCATGACCGGAGTCAGTCCCGGATTTCTCACTGCCCCCAAGTTCCAATTAGTAGAAAGTCTTAAAGACAAAGTGTTAGTTAAACCTTTCTCAGGTATTAACCAACCAACAAATTTGGGAGGGAATTTCTTATCTCATCCAATGTTACTAAGTAATGTTAGTAACTAATCTCAAAGCCAAGTGTGTTAGTACAATGCAAACACACAAGAAGATAAATAGTCCGGTTGCATGCTTTATCTTGGTTTAGTCATAGCAAATAAACAGATAGCACACAAGCCGAGGGACACCTCGTTAGCAAGCAGGCTACAAGAAAACCATACCGTACACCGTCGGTTGTTCGGTCGCCTATTCTCCTTCCAAATCCCAATTCTCAAGTCCTAAAACATTCATCCTTTTGGATTGTTAATTACTTTCAATTAACCTAACTTACTTAGCTACTAATGATCCCCAACTAACAACCACTAAGTTCTTATAACTTAGCCTTAAGCACTTAATTCATTTTACTTAACTTAATCTCTTAAATCATTATATACTTACCTTTCTAATCATCATCACCATCCTAATGGTGGACTACTAATACCATCCTTTCTTTTCTGTTTTTTTTCCGACTGACCCAGCCCCTGGGCAGGTCGAAGTCAGAAACTCGATTTTACAGATTCCAGCCCGACCAACCCACCGACCGACCTAACGCCCTAGGTAGGTCGAAGTCAGAAACGCTCTATTTGACTCATTTCAACTCTGTTCTTCTTCCCGTTTCTTCCCTAATCTTTTCACATACTTTTTTAAACATGTTTAACCACCTTAAACACTCTTAAAACCTACTTAAATCATTGGTTAAGCTCATCTTCCAAATCCTTGTTCAATTCCACCAATTTCAATTTCCATTTTCAACACTTATGCACACCAGTGCATCTCCAACCTCTATTCTTATCCAATCTTTTCCTAACCTTTCCACATGTGTTATGACATGTTTCACCCTCATTTTAACACTTTAAAAACTTCCTAATTCATCCACCAAACTCATACTCAATTCCTTGATCATTCACTCACACTCTTATAAAATTCCTAACACTTATAACTTAGTTTCCTACATTCCAACATGTAGATTTTACCTAAAACCTCAACTAACCAAAGTGTTTCCTTTCAACCAATATAACTACTCCTCCAACATCATTATTCATCCATCTTTCCTTTGCTAACTTTCCAAGGTTATCTTGCATCTCCATGCACAAATTTCTCTCCTTTCCATTTGTTACTCATCACTCCTAAACTTGAACATACCTATACATTTCTTTCCATCCCCTTAACACCTTAACATTGTTCTTCATTTACCTTGACCATGCTACTCACTCCTTAGACATTTCCATATCCTTTACAAAACTTACTCACCATTCTCATTATCATACACTCTTATACATTCCTAGTCATCCCCTTGACAACTTACTACATTCTCTTATAGTTTTTCACCTCCATCACCCAAGTCCACTCATTACCATCCAAACTATAACCTTATTAATCCACTACTAGCATCTTCACCACTTACACAAGCTACCCAAAAATTCTCACTGTTTCATTCTCTAGTTCATACCTAAATCATCTTAAAACATTATACACCATTTCCTCCAGATTTTGCACAACTCTTAACATTCCTCATTTTATGATTTTGGTGTGTTTAATACACCCACCTATCCTCTAATTCCTCCTAGACAACTCTAGGTCATTCTGATCCTCAAGATTACCTTTGTTAACTCTTTTTCACTCAAATTTCCTTTAATGACTCCTAGTAAATCCTAGGTCACATTAATTCACAACAACTACTTAAACACTTTGTTTTCTACTCAAATTTCGCCATAGCTCCTCTAGTATATTATCATACCCATATGCATAGTTTTTCTCATTCAATCATCTCACACACATCAAGTCTTTTTCTCATCATATTTCTCACCCAAATCAACCCATCCATAACAAACTCAATATAGTGCAATAATCTTAAATTGCATAGCACTAAGGCTCTTAAATGTCATGGCTCTTAGGCCCTTAAATGACTTAAACTTAAACACTGAATTTTCCACATATAAAAGCTTTCAACCTGCAAATACACACAACAATGCTCCCATAGCAATATAAGTGTTCTCACAATTCACCTTATACTTATCTTACTAAATCATTTCCCATAGGCTCCTTAATCATAAGTTCACAAGCTTGTTCATATTCTTTTCCTAGGTTATACAACCTATTACATAATGTAAGCTTTAAGCTACATTTAGTACTTATCTAAATACCACCCCTTAAACAATAAACCACCTTAAGGTAAGTTATTTACCTTGTTTTCCAAACTTTCTCTCAACTTCCTCCTTAGGTTTCCTTGGATGTTTCTTGGCCAAGGACTTCAATCCTCTTGCCAATGTTCTAATCCACATTCAAACAATCTAATGAGCACCAGGCAATATGCCTAAACTCATAGAACTCATTCTTAGGTTAAAATGTGTGTTTTAAAGCTTAAAAGTGGATGATTACCTTTGAAGTCTCAAGATAGACTTGGGTATGAATCAAAGAGGACCTCCACTAGTCCTTGGTGATTAAAACAAGCTAGTTCAAGGAGTAAAACAAAACCCCAATGAGAAAGAAATTTTCGGACATGAAGAAAAATGAAGGAAAGTTGATTTTTCTTTCACTTTCATTACCTTGGATGAATGGAGAACCAAAAGAGCTCTTTAAACTTGATTTTCCTCCATCAATGTAGTTTTCTCATGGCACCAAACTTGAGCTTTGAAGGATTTGAAAAGATAGAAATGAAGGCCTTGCTCCAACTAAGAATAATCTAAGCTTAGTTTTTGATTTGGAGCAATATTGTACATTTGGTGAGCAAATGAAGGTGGAGGGGTATGGAGGCTGCAACTCACGGTTTTGGAGCATGGAAGAAGAAGAAAAATCGGTGGGGAAGAAGTGAAATGAAGAAGAGAGGAGAGAGGTAGGCTAAAGTAAAGATATTTGGCAAATAAAGGTGAATAGTCACTTACTTTATCTTCCCTCTTCTTTTTCTAATATGGCTGGCACCAAGTGGTGACTCACCCATTAAAAACCGTCCCCCCCTACATTCTTAAGATATTTATGGGATACTTTGACCACTTAATTAAGTAGAGTTGACTAAAGGCTAATTTGGGCACTATTTGGTTACTATTCATAATTAGTGCACATATTTGTGAAATTTTTAATTTCCCATTGATTTAGACTTCCTAATGTGATAATAATTAGTACACATGTTTATTAAGGTGTAATCATGGGCATTTAGCCACTCAAAACCCATTTCTTAGACAATTTTTCAAAAATGTGCTTTAAGAGTCCTTAAAGCACAATTTGTGTTTAAGCTTGTTTTTAAGCTTGGTTTTCTTTGGTAATTGATTTAAAATGTTAATTAGCATTTTAATAAGGTCTTAGAATAATATTTGGGTGCTAATCAAAGTCACTCCAAGCTTAGAGCACATTTTTGCTTAAATTGTCCTTATGGCGTTTTCTTGTGTTTTCTTTGGTTTAGATTGTCTACAAATATTCCTAAGGCATGTTTTAGCCTTATTACATCATAATTTGATGTTTACTTATCATATTTAGGTTTGGGGTATTTCAAAGGCAGATGCATCCATTGCTCAACTAGTTGATGGTCAAACAACTATTAGAAGTACCCAGTCTCGTGTTGTTGTTCTGATTTATGTTGTTATCCTGTTTCAAATCTACTATAGGTACAATTAGGAGGTCTAATGTGGTAGTCTTTTGTTTCTGTATTACGGATTTGTTTTGTTGTTTAATTTAGTTAACCTTATGTTATTCAAAGGAGTATGTAGTGGACTGTATGACTCTTAAGTTCCAAATCATCAATGTATTTTGTGGTAATACTTTGTCCTTGTAATATGATCAGTTAATTATTATGCACTTTAAAGTAATGAAGGCATACTGTAACTTGTTATTTTGCTCTACATTATAATACTCTTTTTTAAAAACACATATACTTTCTAACCCACCAAGTATTGAATTACCTTATTGGGCCAAACGATATGTTAAATCAACTTATTACTTCTCTGAATTCAGTAGATGGAACCATTAGTATTCTTCACCAGGCTTTGATGGGGTAATGGCCTTTCAAAGCAACTCCTAGTACATAATTCAATGTCCACGAGTGCTCCATTCCTTTTGTCCCTCCATCTAATGTCTACACAACCTTTATCTATTTTTGTTGTTGTTTTCAGTTTTGTCTTTCACCTAAAATGAACTTATTGATCTTGAAACATCCCTAACAAAAGAGATGCATTTCATTGGAATGATTCTTGTCGTGATTCTTGATGACACTCCACCAGTTTCACCAAAAAAACCATCTAGACATGGTTCTAACGGGAGCTTTGAATCTGATGACTTGGAGTTTGAAGACTCCTTGTTTCCCCATCACCCATATGACTGTGACCGTGACAGATATATACCCGCTCCCGATGAGTTCGAGTTTGCTGACATGGTATGGATTGACTTCACTCCAAGTAAAAAACAACCTCATGGAGAGTCATCAAAAGGAAAAGAGCCTCTAGTGGGGGAGCATAATCAAGACAGGCTCTTCTATAAGGTCTACAACAGAAATAGTTGCAGCTGATTATGACACAACTTCAACCAAAGTGGAGTCAATAGAGAACACCGTATATGACCGCTACACCAGATTCTAAGATGTAACCGTGAAGGGGGTGTTTGTTTTATATATTGGGCAAGCATTTGGGTAAGGGTTTTGATGGTTCATAGGTTTAGGAAGTGAACTAGCACACAGATGCTGTGGTTAGTATGTATTTGATTTTTTGGATGATCCCGATATTTAGGTTAGTTTGGGGTTGATTTAGGAATGATGTGGGTGTTTTGGGTGGTTTGTGGTATGTTCGAGGATGGGTAAGGTTTATAGGTTTTGGGTAAATATGACACTAACTTCAGTTTAGGGTTTTTGTTCGAAGATTAAGCTTGTATTAATGTTCTCTACTACATATCTATTACTAGTACTTCTGATGTAATATATGAAATGGAGTTGCATATATGATATATTTATATATATTTAGTGGTAAGAAAGTATGCTACAAACTATTGCTAGTCCTTCAATTCTACGATTTTGTAGTTGCACTTTGTATGATAACAAATGTTGTTGTTAGCCTGTTACATCAAACCCAACCTATATAACAAAAACTACATTCTAAAATAGAATAATACTTTACAAGTTTCAAATTACATTTGTTCTCGGTCAAAAACTACTTCAATATATAGTTGTTGTCACTACTGACAATAAGTTATGGGACATAAAAAACACCATAAAATTACAGTTTGTAAGCTACAATCTAGCACTCCTTCTAGCAATCATCTCAGTCCTCAGCCTTTGTTTGAGCTGGACCATCACTTGGGACCCATTATATGCTGGTGTGTTCACCTTCAATGAACTACTAACATCAACGTCATTAACTTCATCCTCACAAGGTATAAAATTGGGGGCCGCCTCTATAGGACTGAAGCAAGGGTTTCCATACTGACTGAGTCATGTAAAGTTATGTACTATAAATCATGCATTAACTGTAACACCCCTCTCCATAATCTATATTAATTAACTCTCGTAGCATAATTAAAAACACGTCACAGCGGAAAACAAAATACAATCATCCTCACTTGGGTGCTACATGTTGTCACTCAACCATGTGATTAACAAGGCTCCATTTACTACAATAACTTTAACACACTATCACTGTGATGAAACACCATTAGCCACTACAAACATATACATAACCAAATCCGAAATCCAAAATACAAGACTAGTGAGCATTGCAAACGATTTATTTAGTGTATTAAAAGCCTAGAAATAATCCTAGAAATTAACAGTTCAATAGATCGTCAGGTTGCAAAAATCCCGGTCGTAGTAGTATAGCAATTTATGAAGCGACCAGGTGTCAATCCACGGGACTTGATGTATTACGTCTAGCCTTAGGCAATGGGTAACTTAAAGGGGGGTTTGTTTTGATTTTGGTTCTAAATAGATAACAAGAAATTAAATAGCAGATAATTTAAAGTGATAGGTGTGGGAATGTGAACGGTACTCTAGGTTCAGGGAGTTGTTTCACTAGCTAGGTTCTGCATATTCTACTGCTTAAGCGGAGACTTGGATCGGCTTGTAATTCTCAATTATCTATTCTGTATTAAGTCTTAATTCCAGATAGCTCATCTAGACAGGACACGCAGTTCTAGTCTAGACCTAGCAAGTATATCTAGATGGTTTTATTGCACAAAATTACTAGTCTGGTTGGGTCCGGACTAAAGCTCCTAGTGACTAATGTAATCTATCCGATTGCAATTATCACAGGTAACAGGTTAATAGGACCGTCAATGCTAATCACCTTATCTGATCATAACATGATTCGATGGCTGATAATAAATTCATGACGTTTATTAAAAGCACTTAAAAAGCATTAACCTGAACAATCCAAATAGTCTCAATAAAGCAGTAAAATAATGCAGAGTTTAACTAATTACAACATCCCTTCCCCTAGAGTATATCCTCTAAGCTAGACATAGCGATTATAATCATAAATAAGAGAGAGTTGAGAGAAATCATCTGTTACGAAGATCTTCTTGCTCGCTCCGTCCTTTGTCCTTGCGCTATGCTGGTTTGGATGTTGGTCTTGGTGACAATGGGGTGAATCTGGTGAAATGGGGCGAAAGTGGAAATTTTGTGAGTTTTGTGATGTGTCCGGATCAATTGGGTCGGACGACGATCCGGACGTGAGATGTCCGGCTACGTCGGATCGGACGCGATCCGGACGTGGTAACTTTGGGTGAGTCCGGATCCGGACGTGATCCGGACACGGCTAAAATCTGGTGAATGGATGCGGATTGTGTGTGTGGTGAAAGCGAAGGTTTGATGGCAATGGAATGAATCGTGAGTGAAAGGTGCAGATTATGGAGGGAGTTTGATGAATGGAGATGGGGTGTATGTGAATGAGAGGATTAACAGAGAGGGAGAGATGGAGCGTTTGACAATGAAGTCAGGTACGATTAGAAATGAAGGCTGAGCAAGGTTTAAATAGGGATAGAAGAAAAACAAAGGTTAGTGGAAGTTTGGTAAGTTGACAATTATTTGAGCATGGCCTTGTCTTAATAAATGTTGCAGTGGTTAATGCGTCGTCTCCTGATAATTGCGCCGTCTGATAATTGCGCTGAAAGGCTAATTATCAGTGCAGTGCATTTTTATTTTTCAATTCTGTGTGACGTCCGGATCTGTGTCCGGATCCGGACGTGACACAGAACTTTTAGATCTGCAACTCGAAATATGTCCGGATTGCTGTCCAGATCCGGACAAGACAGAGAACTCTCGGATCTGGATTTTAGGTCACGTCCGGCCAAAAAGATCCGGACAGGAGAGGTCCAGATTTGCGTCCGGCTAAACCTATCCGGACGTGGCCAATTTTTGTGTCTCTTCTCCTGATTTGTTCCCCGTTTGTTGTGTTGTAATCCTTATGATGTAAAATCTTCATTTCCTGGGTTTTTCCTATATTTAGCATATAAAATACATCAGTTCTTATCAAAACATCAATCTTAGGAAAAACACATAATAAGTGGGAAACATTGCCTGAATTGTTACAAATTATAAGGTATTTAAACCCTAAAAAGCCTATATGTTTCACACTTATCAAGCATCTATCCATCCCCAATATTTACATCCATAGTGTATATAATACAAACCAAAGTCTGAAAAGTGCGGTAAATAAAAAGATGATGTCTACTATCCAAAAAGTGTCCCGCACTCCGGTTTCACAACTCGATCAAGTCCTTGTAACAAGATGTCGTATAGGCTCAGTCTAATGCTGAATATGCTAAAGTATGATCCAAGACCCTTAGGTCACTTAGGTCAATTAGCCATCTTAACATGCGATTCATTTCATGCTATTTTTGTTTATACAATAAAACTGTAAATGCTAAAATTAAACATACAAAAGTCCATCCAATAATATTCACAACAACCACAAGTAATCCATCCTTTTAAATAGTAAATGAATGCAATAAAGAAACGAGAGTCACTTTTATATTAACGGATCTCATTACTCGGCCTTCAAGGCCCTATAGTTTGTAGTCCTTATTTACAAGGGATATTGAAATCACACACTATAGTATATGTGATATTTGTAGACTCATCCATTTTCGTTTACACTTATTTTAAGCTGGGTGTCATATTAGGACAATCCCCTTAACGGTTTAGAACTTATTTAATTTGGACAGTTGTCCTGTGTGCACCAACAGTAGTGCCCTCTGGCCAATGATCTGAAGAGCACGGGACTTCCTCTGTGTCTAATAAAGACGTCCTTAGCCGTAGTCATGTACTAACAGCAGGTACCATCTGACGAATGATCCTATCGGGATCATCGGATTTCCCTCAATTAAAGGACCCCAAAACTAGAAGTCCTCTCTCGTGATCACACTGCTCAACCAGCTAGTCCGTAGACTACCCTTGATTCCCCCCTTTACCATATACCATTTTTCACCATGTGATTAAGTAGCTTAATCAATTACCTAAGATCTACTCTTAGGTTATGGAGAGTACATTTTCGTTTAGATGCCTTAAAGGTCTTACACAATACCTAGAAGTAATCTAACTCGTATTCATGTTCGAGTCCATGCTCTAGAGATTGGTGATACCGAATCTCTTTCCTAAGTTTTACACTTATATTGATTAGGAATATATGATGTTCATTGAACTTTTAGTAAGAATGACATTTCCCAATATTGCTCGTATTTAAAGTCGAGTGGTAATCGGTATCACTTTAGTTTGATAGATGTTCACGCACAATTAAAGACATTTTGACAATTGAGCAAATTAATCTCATAACACATGCATATAACATACATATTACTCTTAAGAAATTAAACATACAATGTCTGAACCAAAGGAAACCCTCAGGACGTTCAGACCACACAAGAACAAACTGTTCACCGACGGTGGAAATAGCTGATGTCTGGATCTCGGCTCGCTCTCTAATCTCTAAGGTCTAGAATAATGTATAACACTAGGTATTAATCACTATGAACTCAACTTATTTCGGTATTCTCGAATAAATGCTAACTCCCTGTCAGTTAACCCCCATTAATCAGTTAATTTAGATTACTGGGGTTTCTTGACTGCATTCGGGATTAGTTTAATTTACCCATTGTTATGTTATAAATAATTTCTAGTATTATATTACTACTTAGGATTAAATCCTTATAACCCATATAATTTATTCATAGGTTATTACCCTTGATTATATATATATATATATATTTACTTGTATATTACATGTATATGTATATATGTACAACAGTATAGTTTATTTCGATATGTTATAATTGACCTTATAATGTTGTTTATTCTTTAAACTCTCATTCAATGTGTGAGTTGGTCAACTTGACCCTTTTTGGACGTCAATTAAGTTGACTTTATCAATTATATTGACTTGGTTTGTTTATCCAAGTGCACAAGTTTATATAATTCATATTATAATACTTGAATTATATAATTCATCCTTTACTTAACACCTTACCAATTTAACACTAGCTTTTATATCTAATGTTTTACAATTACATTTCCGCACCTTACAGGGAATATGCTTGGGTGATAGATATATTCAACATATCTCTAAGCAACATCTCTTTGATGCCCTTAAAATTTAGTATTGTTCTTTGTTCCGCTTCGTAATGGAAAAGCCACTGAGGTAGCCGCACTGTCAAGCTAGTCATATGTAGACCCTTTTCCAATATCTTGTCATACAGAGCCTTCTTATACTTCCCCAAATTTCTGATCACAAAGGGGGGGGGGGCACACAAACTTCTTTCGCTGAGCTTCAGTAGTTACCTCTATCGTCATAGGTTCTTTTCCCTTGGATGTCTAGTCGCCCTCGGCCAATTGTGTGTTCTCTTGAGCAACAACCATTGATTGGTTGATCTCTTTATCATGGTTTCCCAATCTTCTCGTTTGATCAGGGACCTACCCAATCATATATAATACAAAGATCAAAGAATTTAAAACAATGTATACTTTAAAGGTTAAACAGTTCTTAAAAGATTTAGTCATACCTCATCAGTGATGACAATAAAACCGACTGGCTATGGTACAATAGCACCCTTCCCGTCAAATAGTGTGACTTTGTCGTCGATATCCATGGGAAGAAAAGCATTCTCAAATCTGTCAATGATGGTCTGCAAGATTACTCTAGCATAGAAGGGGGGAGACGCTTGAGATTAATCAATGTAGTTGGTCATGATTATCGCACAGTAATTGAAAGTAAATGAAAGTAAGAAATTATAAATATGAAAATTAATAAAACTATCAATAAACTTAGACATAAACAAACTATTCAATGTCATGGAAAGAAATAATTAAAATGTAAACAAACTATCAAAAAATGATGATATAATCTCACATTAATCAATCCACATTCCTTCGCCATGGTCTGACCGCTCAAAATTTGTAATATGGTCCAACTCTGGTATTTGAATTTAAAGACTTGGTATTTCATCTTGCATGTCGTATTCATCCTCATCGACCACACCATCCACACCAACTATTCCTCTTTTTCCTTAAAGTACAACTGATCATATAGGATTAGATTGGTCAGAAATGTAATATACCTGTTTCGCCATAGTTGCAACAACAAACAGCTCAACTGTGGGCGTTGCACCACCAAGATGGACCAATTTCATACCATGTTTCTCCTCACGGTAGCCATGTCTGTTGTCAATCCAGTTGCATCGCAACACACAAGTCTCATATGTGGTGTAATCTAGAACCCAAATATCTTATATAACACCGTAGTATGATTGTTTCAACTCCACTGGATTTTGACCCATACCTCTGACATTGTACATACTCTAGTAAGCAACCACATTGATGCCATTGTTTTGATTCGTTGATTTTTGATCTTGCCATTCCGTAAAAGTATAGTCATTTACGTCATACCCTTTGTATGAAACAACGTCAAGGTTAGGACCAAGTGCCAACGTCTTCACTAATGCTGGCATTGTAGTTGACTGTTATGGAAAAACTTTATCCTTGAACCATTTCACAAACGTTTTGTTTTGCTCCTTCACCAATGGATTCAACATCTTCCAGATAGTGAGTACAAAAATCAGCAACTTTCTCTGTTATATATCTCTTTATAATACTTCCTTTAGGATGATGATGATTTTTCATTTTTTTTCTTCAGTATACCCATGTATCTTTCAAAAAGGTACATATAATGAAGATATACAAGTCCACACTCTTTAATCTCTCTGACCAAATGAACCATGATGTTAAAGAATGAAGGAGGAAAATATATATCTAATTGACACATTGTAACAACAAGATCAGCTCGTAATTTGTCTAGATTTTCCACATCATGAACTTTAGCAGATACTGCTTTAAGAAACACACAAAGGTTGAGGATTGCGTTTCTCACCGTATCAAGTTGGATCCCACGAATTGTGACGGGTAAAAAGTCTTGCATTAACACATGATAATCATGGGATTTCATTCCAACTAATTTCATATCAGACATTGATACAAGATTTCTTATGTTAGACGAATACCCTAATGGCACCTTGATATTGTGGAGGATACTGCACAAAATATGTTTCTCTTGTTTTGACAATGTGTGACATGCAGGAGGCAGGAACATGCGTTTTCCACGTTCTTGTGGCCAAAGATCTTGCCTTATTTCCAAATCAATCAAATCTTTTCTCCCCTTTATGTGAACTTTTGCCTTGCCTGGTATGTTCAAGAGGGTTCTGGTAACAATTTCTCCGACATTTTTTCGACATGCATTGCATCAATATAATGTCTGACATCTAAATGTTTCCAATACATTTTTCTCAATGTCTAACACTTTTCTCGGTGTTTCTTGTTGATGGACCAAAGTTGTTGACAATATCCTGCACCTTTCTATACACCTCGGAACTTGGTAAAGGTGGACGAGATACATTGTGATTAGTCTTTCCATCAAACTCTATCGACATCTTACGATATTTATGGCCCTTTGGAAGCATCTTTTGATGACCCATGTAAACATTCGTACCACTATGTTTCAAGCGGATATTTGACGTATGCTCAACACAAAGAGGACATGCACATGCACCTTTGACTGTGTAACCAGAAAGATTACCATACGCAGGAAAGTCAATGATTGTGCAATATAACATAGCACGCAACTTAAAATTCTTTTTTCCAAATGAATCATACACCATGGCCCCTTCATTCGACAATAGTTGTAGGTCCTCTATCAATGGTTGTAAAAAAACTTCTGTTTTGTTGTCTGGTTGTTTTGGAATAGATATCAAAAGTGACAACAAAATGTGCCTAGGTTTCATACACAACCACGGGGGTAAATTGTAGATCATCAATAATACCGGCCACGTGTTGTGTATGCTACTCAATGTACCGTAAGAGTTCATCCCATTAGTACTCAGACCGAGTCTCAGGTTTCTTGGCTCGCTACCAAAGTGAGGAAATTTTATGTCAATGTTTTTCCACTAGGACACATCATACCGTATGTGGTATTCCTCTTATTGTTCCAATATCTTCATTTTCTTATTGGGACCATTGTAGGTGTTATGGGTGTAGAATGTAAATTTTAGGTTTCCTATGGACGGCAAATGCCGTGTATCTTTTATAGTCTTGTCCTTTATAGTTTATATTGTAGTTTTTAGGGCCAACTAATCAGTGACCAGCTTTCATGACTTTCGGAATCTAAGTCGGTATATAACTGATCAAAGTAGATAGGCTAGGCTAGAAAGCAATGGAGAATTCATGCATTAGCCACAAGTATATATTAATTTCAAACAAGGAACAATACGTATCTATATGGAAATGGTTGACGTACAATACGTCTCAACCGGCCGTATAATAACTTAAAAAAAGAAAACAGTCACTTCTTACTAATTAAGAAAAAGATACCACATTCTTATACATACCTAAAACCAACATTAGCGTACACGATAATAACTTTGATTGATCGAGCATATTAAACAAATGAAAGAGAACAATTAATATATATCATGTACACAGATAATTAACCAAAAGAAGCTAGGCGCAACGTACAATCACGGTCTGATCTAAATAGTGATGTCCTTGGTTGTCGGATCACCACACTGCCAATTAGTTATCTCGGCTTTACCATTGGTAGCAGTCCGAAGAAGATGACCACCTGGAGGCCTGTCTTGGACAAAATACAAAAGCGGTTATCAGGGTGGAAAGCATGCTCGTTATCAAAGGCTGGCCGATTGGTTTTAATAAGGTCGGTCTTGGAAAGTTTGCCACTTTATTATTTAAGTCTCTTTAAAATACCTAAGCAGGTTATCAAAGAAATCAATAAGATGCAAAGAAATTTTTTATGGAGCAAAGAAGATAACAGAAGCCAGCCCCTCATTTCTTGGAGTACTCTCTCGAACACCAAAGCTAAGGGGGGGGGGGGGCCTTGGGATTTCCGATATTGAAATAAAAAATGCAGCTCTATTATTCAAGTGGTGGTGGAAGTTCCAAAAGGACGATGGCAAGCTCTGGAAAAATGTGATTTGCTCCATATATGATGTTCACATTGCCCTCCCAATCACTGATGACAAATGGGTGCAAAATAAGAAAAGTGGTCTTTGGAAGAGTATATTATCTATTGGAGTTTGGCGTCCAGAACATGCAGAAATTATGCTGGAATTTATTCGGTGGACAGTACATAATGGTAAGAGGATTCAATTTTGGTGTGATGTTTGGGCCGCGGATCGTTCTCTCAAGCAGCTCTTCCCCATATTATACTTAGTGAATGATCAGAAACATGCCCGTATTATTGACATGGGAGGTTGGAATGGTTTGGAATGGACATGGAACATTTTATGGCGCAGGCCTCTATTCTTGTATGAACGGGTGCAAGTGGATCATATGATGCATGTTATAAATCATGCATGACCGGCGGATATGAATGACGATGACACTCTGTCATGGGTTGCTGCGAAGGATGGTGTATACACTGTGAAAAGCTTTTATGATGCAGCGCTAGAGTTGATACCATCTGCAACAATATCCTGGTGTAAAGCATTCTGGCATAATTTTGCTCCACCTAGGATTGAATTTTTGGTCTGGTTATTTCTTCATGGGCGACTGCAAACTAAGGATATCCTCTTTGCCAGGAATCTAATCCCTATTGGGCAGCTAAGATGTGTTTTCTGCAGACGAGCAGCTGAAACAGCTGATCACCTTTTCTTGCATGCACTGTGATGAAACAAGGCGCTTATGGGCTAAGTTGTTTGACTGGTGGGGCATTCATTTTGTTTTTCCACAATACCCGATCGAAGCTTTTCACGCCTGGATTGGAGTGTTGGGTTCTTCGAAAAATTATCTCCTTTGGTCGAGTACTTTCTTTCATGCAATTTGGATGATCTGGAACCAGTGGAATAATATGTTGTTTCGTAATGAAGAGCGACCTTGGGCAGAGGCAGTGGACTCTGTGAAGCGTTTAAGTTTGGAGTGGAGTCGTCAATCGGTGCACCTCCCAACTCATGTTATTTTATCAACAAATCAGCTGTTTCATTTGCTATATGATAAGTGATTGTATTTTTTTTTCTTTTTTAATTTTTTTCTTTATGTCCTTTTCACTGGCGAAAAAGCTTCATGTAATAGTATTGCCATTGTAACTGGTTATCCAGTAATTATAAAAAAAAACGGTTAGCTCCTTTACTAGTAGCTTTTGTTTCAAACATCAGAATACCATAAGAACGTACGTATAATTGATTCCTGGCGTAGTAGCAGGAAACTCTATATTTCATTCACAAGACTTGAAGTAATCAAATTAGTACTAGTATCATACTCCCTCTTCCATATCCTGAATTAAAGTTTTGTTTATTTTATGACACATTTTTTATTTTAATATTAAGTATATATAAAATAAAATAATTTTATAAAAACTAGATTTTATAATATGTAGTTTATCATATAAGGAATCATATACAAAACTTAAATTTTTAAAACTATTTTATCTTGTATGTTAAACACACTAAAGTCAAACAACATATTCAAATGTACATAACTATTTGATTTTTAAGTAGAATAGATGTTAAATCCAAAATCTTTAGTATTTAATTGAAGGAGGTCTCTCTTTTTATCCTGCTATGTAAGGTCAGAAAACTTGCCACGTCAGGTAAGTTTGTCCCTGTACTTAGTGCCACCCACCACCTACCCAGCAATTCGATGAATAGGACCTCTTATTATATTAATGAATACCACTAACTAGTTAGTACTATACTATAGATAGTTATATTACTTATTAGGAGCTAGCTAGCAATCTCAATCACATCACCTCCCTTTACATGGTATATAAATTTCCCAATTCAAGCAGAGACAAGTCATGCAATTTCAACTATTCCTCTTCCCACACCACCTGCTGCATCATTCTTCGAAATAATTTCCCTTTCCCTGCTGCCCATACATTTGTGATTTTAAATTGCAACCATGGGAGCGGTCTCCATAATAATGACCCTTCTTCACTTTTAACTCATCACCTCAATGATCTTAAGGTTAAAATCAAATCCTCCTCCCTATAATTTCATCCGCTAGCGATATTACCGCCACCGCCCCTCCTCGTATGTTCCTATCCAACATCGATCAAGTGCTCAACTTCGACGTCCAGACTATCCATTTCTTCGAAGGTCGACCTGATGACTTCCCACCTGAACTTGTGGTGGAGAAGATACGGTCAGCCTTGGAGAAGGTCCTTGAATTCTACCCGTTCCTTGCGGGTCGGATGGGGACCAACCCGGAACAGAATGGGAGGTTTGAATTCGTCTGTAACAATGCTGGGATCGGGTTTGTTGTGGCAGAAAGTGAGAGGAGTTTGGAGGAAGTGGGTGATCTTGTTTACCCTAATCCTGCTTTTGAACAGCTGCTTACTTTCCGATTGGATGATGATGATTTGACTTCGGGTCACCCGCTCTGCATTGTTCAGGCAAGTTTAATAGTAATTTTACATGCTATATATGTTGATATTATTGATACAAATAATTACAGAAAAACGAACATAGAGGATAGACTTGCTCATCATTCCGTTAGTTGATTTATCGACATATCATATGATATCATAATTAAGTAGTAGTTTGATCTTGTTTGTAGACAACCATACACATGAGGTTGTTATCAATCGCCCCGCCCCGCCACGCCGCTCCGTCCCCTCTCCTTTAAATTTCATGATATGTACATGTATAGCTAGCTAATTGATTGCTACATACTATATCCTTTTGGGTCGGGCCGTCAGGGTAGATACATAACATAAATTATCACATGCTGTTGCTTGTTTTCTCTAAAACGATATAATTGTTTCCTCAACTGAAATAAACGACAGAATGAATCAATATTGAGCTTTTCACACTCTATTAGTGAATTAAGTTTGTAATTAATTTCCACGACCTCCACTTCTTACTTTTAACGTGACTGAACAATATTCTATTGCATCACTCATGTTTTGATAAATTCAAACAACGATAGTTTTTGGTCGTAAATCTTGTCATATTTAGCTAGCCATACAGAGATCGATCGATCGATATCCATGCATGCAGATGCAGTACAAAATGGTTGTTTAATAATTGTGTCAACGATGGTTGTTGAACTCAACAACTAAATTAATCGGCATACAATAACTACAAGTGGGACTCAATTTGTTACCATATATTGACATAAAATTGAATTGGTTTTCAAGCTGGAATTGGTATGTACATCCATACATTATATACACACACACACACTAGTATTTAATTCGATCTCAATTAATATTATTGTTATCTCGTACTGTATATAGTCCTTGTCAACACATATACACTCTCAACTTCATATTGCATGTCGCTTGTACGTGATAGTGATAGGCTTACTTAAGTTTATTTTAAACTAGTATTTTTTTCTTTCGAAAGAATTGTTTAACTAGTATTGTTTTCCAGCTAACTCACTACAAACTGAACCCACAACCCCATCCTCAAATAACAAATTTGAAACCCCAACTGTACGTATTAATTGTGCATGAATTTTTTAAAAATTTTGATCAAAATGTGCCTGTTTTAATTTATTTATTTTGAATGAAAATGCGCCCGCATTAAACATTTTCTTCACATACCCTCAGACGATTAATTATTAACAGTAAGTATGACGCACATTGTCACGCTCATTCATGCACGCATTATTCTATAATTTCACTGTAGTGTAGGCATATAGTTAGATTAGATCCACCGGTTCGACTTGGGTTAGTTTACTTTAATTTGTTTTGGGTTTAGCTAGATTTTCAGCTTTTTAATATTCAGTCTAGGTTCATTGTGGTCAGGTGAATTCTATTTTCAAACTAAATTAGCTTTAGAAAATTTCTATCGGTCCAGATTGGCATGCAGGACTTCTGTTTTTAAGTTTCGGTGAACTTTTTTTATATTCATGTCCAATTCAACTGGTAATATAAATCTTCCACTTTGATTTGTATAATTAAATTAACATGGCACTTTAAAGTTCAAATTTTATACACAAATAAAATGTGGAAAATTAATTCCTTCACTTATAAGTGTCTTTAAAATAGATGTAGAGATATTAGAGATATTTGTATTTTATATATATATATACTTGTACCTACATTTAGCATAAGCTCTTATTATATAGTTCTACACCAACAAATGTAACTAAATAAAGTGGTATATTAAAAAAATTACTACACTTTATTAAGTGGGGTTAAAAAAATGTCATTATCCATATTTTTTGTAGTAGTGTGTTAAATAATTTTTTTGGTCATTAATTGGTGGTAGTTTTAATAAAATTCATTTTGTATAAGATACTAATGATAATTCTTTTTTATAAATTATTTATACTCTAGCTAGATAGAAACATTATGAAAAAATATTAAAATTTCCAACATTAGTGTATATCAATTTTTTTCTAATATTAACAAATGTTGTTAAATGAAAAAAATACTATAATGCGGATGTACAAGTTATACATATAGCACTTTCTTACTTACTTATTTTCATAATATACCATCTTTGTATTCATATTAACATTTGATGAATTAGTGAAAATTTTAAATCAAATAGAAAAAAAAATAAGAACTTGATAACATTTTTTTACTATGCCAATTTTAGTATAATTTATCGTGGTAGCTGGATAGCCGTCCGGGACAATATACATGTGCCAGCTACATAATGATTTGGTTATCATTATCAGATGATAGTAAGGAAAATAAATCCCCACAGCTAAGTTTTATGTCTTGTTGTCTTGTCTATTCGAGAAGGACGGAATGAATGCTAATTCGATCAATATATAGTACAATCGATTATTTTTATCATTAGTATATATAACAAAATTATTTGGTTTGGCGTGCAGTTGCTTAGTCAAGATTGTTCATCTTTTACTCAAAGTTAATTTGTTTCGTTTTAATAAGTAAGTACTATATTAATATACTTTACTATAGTTAAAAACACTTATCATTTGTGAGTGTGACAAAAAGATAAATTTAATTAGCTAGAATATATGAAAAAACTAACTAATTTAAAATACCCAATTTCTTGGCTACAACTACATGTAGCTATAGATAGCTACATACATGTACATTCAGTCATTGAAAATTGTACATTTGATCATTCAAAACTGTACAGATGTATATGTACATGTATACAGTGAATTGTGATATTTCTGAATTTATACTAAATGTACATACTAACTTTATAAACTGTACAACAAACTTATAAAACATGTACATTTACTCTACACAAACTGTACCATGAAAAATGTAGCCAAAAATACCTACATATAGTTGTAGCTAAGACTCATTTGTTTAAAATATAGTAGTAACAGATTTGCGGTATACTACTCCTTTCAGAATATATGACAGGTCGAACTACCCAGTAGCTTCTTTATGGTAAACTCTAACTAATTCAGCGGCTTTAATGAATTAAAATCAGTGTCACCGAAGTTATGGATAAAACATTTATTGCTCCTCTATCTATGCATGCTTTATTTTGTTTTGTGTAGGCATAGGTTACATAATGAGAGATCCAACTAATTCTCATTCTGAGGCTGTGCCCACTTCTCTAATTATTCACACTACCGAACCTCTCTTTTATTTAAGAAAACGTCTGTTTCTGTCAAACTTTAAATAAAACTACTTTCTTATCGACATGTTTTTATATCGGTAACTTGTATAATTGCGAGCCGTGATATTATGATATATGAGGCCGGTGAGATGAAACCCGAACCGGGATTAATTAAGTCATAAGTTAGGATTAAGCAAAAAAACCTTCTTAAATCTGGGAGATCACCGCTAACTGACTGTTACCACCTTTCATGGCATACTCATTCCAAAAGCATGCTCTACTAGCGGTAAACGAGACCAAATCCCATAGAAGCATATCCAGCTTTGTCATGCCTTCTGACCTACCCTTGACATGGTGAGCTTCCCCCAAGGCTTATAACCAAGCCTTACCGTAGCCGTAAAACATCAATCAAGAGACTAACAAACAACATTGACTAAGTTTAATAATTAACATAGCAACATAAGGGTATGCCCTAATCAACAAAAAAGAGGTACGAGACCACACCCATCGAAAACAAAATTCAGGTTGGATGAGACTCGCCAGTCTAGTCCCCTGCAAATGTGTCATGTTGGCCTCCTTGCTTAGCTCCACTGTCAAAGATCGATTTAATCTCATTCCTCCCGTAAAAAACCCGGGATTATCAACCTGATCCTTCTTTCCTTTCCGGGCTGCATTGAAGAGGCAAAGATCCCAGAACTTCACTCTCGTTGCCTAAATATCTGGTTGAACTTGCGCTTCCTCGAAGCTCGAGACGACTCCGGTACTCCAACTCTGAATCTCCAGGGAAAGATAGAGTTCGAAAATTATCACGAGGAGCCACCATAAGACCACCCATTTGTCTGCTACCCCAAGTCCTAATATTTGGCCCCAGATAATCCGAACAACACCCATCATATACATACTATTCTCAGGCCGATTGCAACGCTCCACCAAACGTGTACGAATCTGGAAGACCTCGGTGCTAAACAATCTTCTAAAAGAAAGAACCCTTTCATTTGGGGGACATATTATCGGAAAAAGTCTATTGCTGCGTTCGGTATGGTTGTTTTGTGGTTGTTTTGGTCTGGCTGTTTTGTGGTTGTTTTATATGTGGCAGTATATTATTGGAGTAGAACGTAGGACCCACATGGGACCCACGTGGGACCCACACTCAAAACAGCCAAAGAAATGCGTTAACCGAACGCAGCCTATGTGACATGAATGCATAACCCACAATTGGAGCATACGATTGGCAAATTGTCACAGGTTATGGGGAAAATGAATTCAACACCATTAATCACTAAGGGCAAGAAACACATAGTCGGGATTTGGACCCCCTCCATGACCCATGTAAGCACCCGAGATTCTGGCCTACGTACCATCTCCGTTAAAAGAATGTTGTGGTGTGTGTGAGAGACTCTAGTGGCGGAGCCAATAGGGGAACATATGAGGCTATAAAACACCGTCCAACTTAGCTAAAGTATAAGATTATATTGTAAAAAAAATTGTAAATTTTAACAAAACCCCAATTTATGTGTAATTTTATTCTTATCCCCTTCAACTTAATTTCTAGTTCCACCCTCGAGAGACTCCATAAATCGGACCAAGAACAGGACCCAAGTAAATTCATAGGCGAAGAGGACTTTCGTTAGCTCTTTTATAGAAGGAAACAAAACTATGAACGAGACATGCGAGACATGCTATTGTACATAAAGCTGTAGTAATTCTTAACTAATAACATGGTTCTTCCGGTAATGTTCTATCACTGACGTGAAAATGAGGAATTTGCAGGTAACATCCTTCAAATGTGGGGGATTCGCGATGGGTGTGCAGACAAACCACGCCACCTTCGACGGTTCAAGCTTCAAGACTTTCCTGGAGAATCTCGCCGCCTTAGCCGCCGACAAGCCGTTGGCCGTCAACCCTTGCAACGATCGCCACCTCCTAGCCGCACGATCCCCTCCCCGTGTCAGCTTCCCACACCACGAACTCCTCAAGCTCAATACTCCACTGGGCAAACTAACCACGCCGAAGCCCAACCCCCAACCTCGGCCCAACTAGACTCCGCCGAAGCCCAACCCCCAACCTCGGCCCAACTAGACTCCACCGAACCTGCAGGAAACCAAAACGTCTTCGAGGACACCACAACCCACGACTTCGAGTTCAAGGTATTCCGCCTCAGTGCGGACCAGATCAACCAGCTCAAATCCAAGGCAACCGAAGACGTCCCAACCCTCGACATTGGTGGCAGCAACTGTAAGCCCAAGGTCACCGGGTTCAACGTCGTTTCGGCACATATATGGCGATGCAAGGCTCTCTCCTTCAACCCGGAGA
>CM041778.1:25907857-26057054 GCA_023374045.1 Limonium bicolor | reverse complement strand
CTCAAAAAGTAACCAACCAAAGGCTGCTGAAGAGCCACAAAAGCAAACTTACGGCATAGCAGCGAAGCCTCAGCGCTCGCCTGCACCAAAGGGTAACAAGTAACACCTTAAATTGAGTTAACAGTCAGATATCAACCTTGAAATTCAACTACTAATGTTGTAAACAAACAGGTACTGAGACCGGAAAGGGGACCGGCGGGGGATATAAGCGCCGCTACAACTGTCGCAGATGCAACCAGGACCACCCTGGAGTTGATTGTGAAGGCAATAAGGAAGAGAGTGCAATTTCTGTGGTGTGTTCGGACACCGAACTTTCGAATGTTTCAGAAACCCTGAGAGTAAAGCCTATAGACCTGGGTGGAAGGCCAAGGGCAAGGGCGTGGCCGCTCCGAATCCTGGAACCGACGGTCCAAAGGCGACACAGCCAGCTGCTAACAGGGGACCCCGGGTTGTCCAGCGGTCAGGGCCGCCTGCACTACATATGGTGGACCGGGAAGACGAGGCTGAACCCTTCGAGACCAGGTACCACTAACCTATTAGGGAGAAAACTGTATGCTTATCGCATTTCATGCATGAATCAGTGACTATATATTTTGACGAGTTTCTAGTTAGTTAATTAGAACTCATGTAAGATAAATTATTACCACCTTAGGAAACTTCAACATTTGTTATCCAATACCTTCAACACCTAGCCTAGAAGAGATCGACCTAAAGATTCACGAATTCCCAAGGGAGCAGTGTCAGGTCATCCGGCCAGGTATGATCTTATTAAAAGGATACCTGTCACCAAAGGCACAAATCGCCATCATCAGGAGATGTAGCCAGCTAGGAGTGGGACCGGGAGGTTTCTATACACCGGAATACCCTGGAGGATCGAGAATGAAGCTAAGAATGATGTGCTTGGGTAAGAACTGGAACCCTTACACCAACACTTACCAAAAGATAAGGGAATGGATGGAGCAACACCACCAGAGATACCTGAGGAGTATCATACGGTTAATACACAAGCCGTAGGGATCGCTCAACAACTTGAGAAGCTGATCCAATCCCGAACCTTGAGCAGACCTCTGCATTATCAACTTCTACGAAAAGGAGGGACGACTTGGACTACACCAAGATAAGGACGAGACAGCGGAGTCTCTTAACCGAGGGATACCCGTAGTGTCTTGGTCCATTGGAGACGACGCCGAATTCCTATATGGCGAGCAAAAGCGCGTAGACCTTGCCCAGAAAGTGGTACTTAAGTCAGGAGATATTCTAATCATGGGTGGAAAATCGAGAATGCTGTATCACGGTATCAAGAGGATTAAGTTGAATACGGCACCATCGACAGTAATCAATGCCACACACATGAGACCTGGACGCTTGAACCTAACCTTTAGGAAGTACTAGCCATGTAATACACTGAAGTATTGTAATAGAAAACTCATAATGTAAAAGGATGGTTTAAATAATATCAGTGCTGATTACTCATTTTCGACTGTATTATACCATCAGTACTTATGATCCTTATGAAATACTTAGGTGTGTGGATTCGGTTCGGAAGGTGCGCTAAGCTTACTCACTGAGGCACAGGCCGATGAGAGCGGCACTATCCTCACGGGTACCTTTCCGATCAATGGCGTTGATGCATCAGTACTATTCGACTCAGGGGCCTCGCATACCTTCGTCTCATCATCATTTGCAAGGAGGTTGGGGCTAGACGCTGACGAGCTGCCAGACTTTACGGTTACGCTCCCGTCTAAGGAGAAGGTTCGATGCACTCGCTACTACCGAGCAGCCACTATCCGAATTAGAGGAGAAGACTTTCCTATCACCTTGATTGAGTTCAGAGATTTAGGGTTTGATGTTATATGGGATGAACTGGTTGGAGCGGCACAAGGGTCGTATCCTCTGCGCCGAGCACCGACTGCTACTCAGGAGTCCATCTGGGGTTACTATATCATACCGCCAGAGACCTAGAGAGCCTTCAACCAAGATCATCACCGCTATGGCCATGTATCGAGAGCTGAGAAAGAATAAAGAAGTGTACCTCTGCTATGTTCAGGATATAGAGAGAGATTCAGAGTTTGACCCCAAAGTACCAGTGGTGTCGGAGTTTCCCGACCTCTTTCCAAGGGAACTACCCGGCATGCCACCACCACGGGAGGTAGAGTTCACCATCGAGCTGCTACCAGGAACCGGACCGATAGCCAAGGCGCCTTACCGCATGGCTCCAGCTGAGATGAATGATTGAAAGAACACTGAGAGACCTGCTCGACAAAGGGTTTGTGCGGCCTAGTGTATCACCATGGGGAGCGCCAGTACTCTTCGTGAAGAAGAAGGATGGCAGTCTCCGCCTCTGCATCGACTACAGGGAGTTGAATACTGTTACAATAAAGAAAAGTATCCGCTACCACGCATAGATGATTTTTTGATCAATTGAAAGGGGCATCTGTGTTCTCCAAGATTGATCTCAGTCAGGGTATCATCAGATTCCTGTTAGAGAGAAAGATATTGAGAAGACGGCATTCCGGACGAGATATGGCCACTACGAGTTTACAGTGATGCCGTTTGGTTTGTCGAACGCACCGGCGATATTTATGGATTTGATGAACCGTTTGTTCAGGGAACAGTTGGACAAGTCAGTTGTGGTCTTCATCGATGATATACTCATATATTCAGGGTCGAAGTGAACATGAAAGTCACTTGAGACGAGTTTTAGAGATACTAAGGGAGAACCAGCTTTATGCTAAGTTCTCCAAGTGCGAGTTTTGGCTTGACCAGGTCTCTTTCCTTGGTCATGTCATCTCAGATGCTGGGATCTCAGTGGATCCAGCAAAGATTGACGCCGTGCGCACCTGGCCAAGACCGAAGTCAGTTACCGACATCAGGAGTTTTCTCGGCTTGGCAGGTTATTACAGGAGTTTGTTAAGGACTTTTCTAAGTCAGCAAGCCAATGACCAGTTTGATGAAGAAAGATGCACCGTTTGTATGGACAGATGACTGTGAGAGTTCATTTCAGAGCTTGAAGGACTCATTGACTTCTGCACCTATTCTGACTATCCCAGACGGTACAGAGGGATTTGAGGTATATTGTGACGCATCTGGTAGGGGATTGGGTTGTGTACTCATGCAGCATGGCAAGGTAGTTGCCTATGCCTCTCGCCAGCTGTGAAGAAACATGAGGAAACTACCCCACACGATCTTGAGTTGGGAGCTGTAGTCTTCGCCTTGAAGATATGGCGCCATTACTTATACGGAGTTAGTTTGACAGTCTACACCGACCATAAGCTTGAGTGAAATACATATTCACTCAGAAGGAGCTGAATATGAGACAGAGAAGATGGTTAGAATTCCTTAAGGACTACGACATTGACCTCCAGTACAAAGAAGGGAAGGCCAATGTTGTAGCTGATGCTCTGAGTCGTCGAGCACACTCGCTTCATGCCATGGTTGCTAGTTCCAGCTTGATTGATGAGGTGCGAGAGGCTCAGCAGAGCGATTCATATATGATGGAGATCAGGCAGAAGCTGATAGAGGGTACATTCGAGAGCCAGAAATACGACTTCGAATTACATGATGATGATCTGATCAGATTGAAGGCCGATTATGCATTCCTCGCAGCACTGAGCTAAAGGAGCGCATTCTACGAGAGTCACACTGTTCTTCTTCTATCCATCCGGGAGCTTCGAAAATGTATAAAGACATGAAGCGTTACTTCTGGTGGACTGGGATGAAGAGTGACGTTACTGAGTTTGTAGTGAGATGCCTAACTTGCCAGAAGGTAAAGTTCGAGCACAGGCGACCTGGAGGCATGGTTCAATCAATGCCAGTTCCAGAGTGGAAGTTTCATGATATCTCCATGGATTTCGTGGTTGGACTCCCACCTACCAGGGGAGGTCTGAACATGATATGGGTTGTAGTTGATCGCCTGACCAAGGTAGCCCGATTCATACCGATGAAGGACACTTGGAAGGTAACGAAGCTTGCTGAACTGTTCGATAAGGAGATCATGAGACACCACGGAGTACCTAAGACCATAGTATCTGACAGAGACACCAGATTCCTTTCGAGATACTGGAAAACTACACGGGAAGCGCTGGGTACAGAATTGAAGCTAAGTACCGCGTTCCACCCTCAGACAGATGGTCAGACTGAGCGTACGATTCAGACACTTGAGGACATGTTGCGAGCATGTGCCTTGGACTTCCAGGCAGTTGGATCGATAAGTTGCATCTGATCGAGTTTCATACAACAATAGCTATCATGCTACGATCAAGATGGCACCTTTCCAAGCATTGTACGGCAGACCATGTCGCACACCACTCTGTTGGGATGAGTCAAGTGAAGCGGTCATCATAGGACCGGAGTACTTGGAGCAAGTTCAGGCTGAGGTTCAGCAAATTCGAGAGAATATGAAGGCAGCCCAGGATAGACAGAAGTCGTATGCTGATACGCGACGACGAGACTTAGAGTTCTCTGTGAACGATCAGGTATTTCTATGGGTTTCGCCGATGAAGGGAATATTCAGATTTGGACAGAAGGGCAAGTTGAGCCCAAAGTTTGTAGGTCCTTATACCATTACGGAGCGGGTGGGCCCAGTTGCTTACAGGTTAGACCTACCTGGTGAGCTGGGTAAAGTGCATGATGTTTTCCACGTCTCACAGCTTAAGAAATACATGCACCACCCCTCCCATGTTTTGCAGGCGAACGGCTAACCATAGAGCCAACCATGAGATCAGTAGAGACCCCTCAGAGGATTCTGGACACGAAGACTAGGGACACTCGCCACAAGTCAGTGAGACTGGTGAAGGTTCTCTGGTCCAACCAGGACGTCGAGGAGGCTACTTGGGAGTTAGAGGATAAGATGCGGGCGAAGTACCCTTCGCTCTTTTCAGACTAGTTTCTTGTTAAGGGTACGGGGCGTACCCCTTTTAAGGGGGGTAGAGCCTCTTTGCTTTTAAGTTGTAAGCAAACAATCACATAGTGTTGATTGTTTTGTTGCTTACTAGTGTTAAGTATTGCTTACTCAGTGTTAAGTATGTATATACTTTGTGACAGACCTTATGAGTCTGAACCTTAATAAATGTGGCAGACATTATGAGTCAGAAAGCGTAATTATGTGTGATGTATGTGGAAGTTACCTGTGTATTCTAAGAGATATTAGATGCATAGGAACTTTGGGGACAAAGTTCTTTTAAGGGGGGTAGATTGAAATACCCCAAACCTTAGTATATTGATGAACTATCTAATTATAATATATTAAGGCTATAATATGCCTTAGAAACATTAGAAAAGATTTAAACAACAATGTACACAAAAACATACCTTAAGCGTTTAAACCGAAAACGCACCTTAGAGCACGAAAATGTGCTTTAAGGAGAAATGTGCCTTAAGCATTTATACATGGAACTAAAGGCTAATGAGCCTAAATACCATTAAGAAGTAAGGTAACAACAATAAAATGGTCATAGGAGCCATAGCGTACACACAAATTAAGTATACAAGTCCACACAAAAACCGGTACTAAACTGACGAAAGTCAAGGAGAAACCACTAAACGACTTGGTTTAATTGGAATTAGCAACATGCTATTTCACGAACAAAGTTTCTAAAGGTTGTAAATGTACTAAGAACACATTTAAACTAGCCAAAACAAATTGCAAAATCAATGTGAACCGGGAAGCACATAAAATGTGTTTTAAGGCATTTTTGGCCTTGTAACATACCTATAACATGGTATAAGTCATAATGAACGAATTAATCATAAATGTTACATAAATACAAGATAAAACAAAAAAAATCAGATCAAATGGAGGGAGGGCTGCCGACAGCAAGGGTGACTCACCAAAATGCTTTTAATTACTATTAACCTAATCAAGACTTCCTTAATTGCATTATTATCTTGTCCCCTTAGTGAATGATTAACCAGACTCTTACCTATCAAATGAGAGCTTTAAATTCGGAACTCATCCTCTCTTTGAAGGAAGAAACAAAACAAAGCCAAATTCACGATTTTGAACCTTAAAGAACACCCTTCCTTGTAAGAATCATAACTTTCTCGTCCTAGCTCCAAATCACAAGCTTGATAGCTCGTTGGAATCCTCTCTTCAAGAGCTTTACAACCATAGCTCATGAGCCCCAAGATTCGTAGGAAAAACCACTAAGAAGTGCCTTTGATTCTCGAGGTAAAACATTGCCTTCTTGAAAACTTCTTATTCTTTGGTTTTTGTTACAGCCGATTGGCATGGGATACTAACCCATCTTATTCTTCATCTTATTGTGTAATTTTTGGGACAATTCCTTTAGCAAATTGCTGGTGAAATTTCTAAGGAATTCAAGCTTAAATACTAAGCTAAAAGGTTAATATACAAGGTAAACTCTACAACTACCTATTTCAAGGTTCTAAATATTGATCTATATATGATCTAACATATTGTATACCTTGTTTATTATTACCGAATTTAGTAGGTGTTAGATTTAATTTTTAGCACCTAAAATGTTAATATTTTGTAAATCTAAAATTAGATTTATAATCCTTATGATATAAGCTTTAATATAAGCTATCATAATATATAAGAAAAGTTCATATACTATATTTAGGGTGGCCGAAAATTAAGAGGCTTATTGAGTTAGGAAAATTATATAACTAAGTTAAATTAAAGGAATTAGTATAATTAAGTGTAATATGTAAAATTTGTGAAGTTTTGGTAATATATTATAATTGCCGAAAACATATATGAATTATTATGAAATTTATGAAGTTTAGATGATGGGAAAATAATTGTAGAATTAAGTTTACAATTTATAAAGAGTTTATAAGTATTATAGAATTTATAAGGTTTTTGGTATATTTAAAGTTAATAAAAGATAGTATATATATACTACAACATTAGGTAATTAAATCTGGTGATTTAGAGATGTTTAAAATGATTTTTGGTGTTCAAAAATCTGTAGGAAAATTAGTTACGAAAATTAGAAATTAATTGGAGTTAATTTGGTTAATAAATGAGTTAGGATAAAAGAAAAGACCACAAGGGTAAATGGTAATTTCCTGGTCAAACTTGGTCAAACTTGGTCAATGACAGTTTGTAAAATGTTTAGAGAGCTAGAATAAAATTTGTAGCAAAAGATTAGATATTAAAAGGATAAAGGAATAAAAAGTTAAGTTAAATTAACTTTAGGGGTAATTTGTAAATAATGGAAAGTTAGGGGGTTTGACCATAAAAGGCTGGTCAAACTTGGGTGTATTTTGTAATTGACCAAAAGTATAAAAGAAATTAATTAATAAGACTTTGGAAGAAATTAGAAATAAAAATAACAAGTTTAGAACTTATTTAAGAAAAATAGAGATTAAGAGGAAACTATGGGTAAGTAATGTAAATAACACATTTTTATGTGTTTAGAAGGTTAAGGAAATTAAATAAAGAATTTAGAAACAAGTTGTAAAAGAAACAGAGTTAAAAGGGGTTAAAGGAGACCCGTATATAAGTTAAGGTATACGAGGGGTATACCCGTAATTTAATAAGTATAGGGAAATCATTACTTAAGTATTTTTAATGAAAATACAAGTTATATTGGGAAAAGAAATAAATACGTATGATACGGAGATATACGAAAAATTTTAGTGTACATGAATAGTACTCGTATACGTGAATAGTATACGTATAAATGAATAGTAAATACGTATACATGAATAGTAAATACGTATAATGAATAGTAAATACGTATATGAATAGTAATACGTATAAATGAATAGTAACTACGTATATGAATAGTCAAATACGAGACGTATACGTGAATAGTAAATACGTATGAATAGTAAAAAATATGAATAGAAAATACGTGAATAGTAAAATACGGTGAATAGTAAAAATACGAAAATTAAGTTATTTAACCACGCGTCCTAATGAACTATAGGAGCGGAGTAGGTGACCAGAATAGTCGAGACGTCATCCAGGAGTGGACAAACGTCGATAGGCTAAGGTATGGATTCTTGTAGCTTGTTTGCTAACGAGGTCTACCTCGGTTTGTGTGCTTTGTGTTATTGTGATACGACCAAACAAGATTAAGCATGAAACCGATTTACTGTATTGTTATTGTGTCCATTGTACACTAACATTACTTGATTCAGAGCTTGTTCATTAACTTTGTTTAATAAACAATTGTATAAAGTTAAGTCCCTATTGTTAGTTGGTTAATACCGAGAGAGGTTTAACTAACCAATTGTCAAAGAGACTTCAGCTAACTGGAACTTGTGAGGAGAGGAATCCGGGACTGACTCCGGTCATGCATGTTCAGGTTTAGGAGGTCGGCATCTGTATCAGATCTGTCTTCCGCCTAGGGTCGACAAACTGACCCGGCCATCTCGAGTGAACAGTTCGAGATGGGAGGCAACTTCAGGAGGCGCAGGAGGGTCAAGCCTACATCCCTCATAACTTAAGAATTATTGTTTATTAAACCAATGGAGCTAATAACTCATTGGCTAGGGTTACTTTGACCCGACAAAATAAACAATTCAGTTAGAGAACAACCAATTCTAATAGGAGAATGGTTGACACTTATAAGGAATGGTCAAACACGAGAACTAAACAATTCTCAGGCCTCAGGATTTAGGAATCTAACTTACTCATTAATGGACGTCCATTACGACGTTCGATTTATTTGAGCTGTGAATGTTTCACATAAATGTATTTTGTTATTGTACTTCTTATTATTGTTGTATGAATAATCAACTGCATGTATACGACAAGTAGTCGTGTGTAGCCTTGATAGCTTGTGGGCTGCACGTTTTCTGTACCAGCAATATGCTGAGCCCCTTGGGGCCTGTGATTTAAACTTTGCAGGTAGGTGCCAGACAAGGTCCCAACCTGAGAATAGGAGTGGGTAGAGCACTATGGGTTTAATTTACATTACGAGTGTGCCTGTACACTCGCTTTATAAACTGTGGTAGTAAGTTGTAATAATAGGAGGGATACTTCAGACTCGGTATTGTATTTGTTTTAAGACTTGTACGCACTTATGTTCGGTACACTCGGGTCCATCAGACCGTAGCTTGAGACTGGAATAGGCCTAGTTAGTCACGTGGGTGACTAACGGCGGTAACACCAACTTTTAGTACTTTCTTCCGCTGTGTTGTAATATTGTTGCAGGTTCGTTCGTGATGGTTCAGGTTTAGCAGTTGGGGTGTTACATACCTAGACAGATTATGAGGCCTTCCGAGCCAGCTATGAGGGGAATCGCTCTGAGATTACCGCCGTGTTGAGGCGGTTGAGCAGCACCAGCAGGAGATTGCCACTGGTCAGCGGGTTTTTAAGGAGTGCATTACTTAGCGCCAGGACGAGCATGAGAGGAGGGTTGATGACCGTCTCATGATGGTTGATGGTAAAATGGATAAGAACATGGCAGTCGACAGGAAGAAGACCAGGAAGGAGATCAAGAAGACGGTAGAGTGCTCAGTGACTGCCTTGATCAAGAGTCTCCTCCTGAAAGATAAGAAGAAGAAGAAGGCACATCGGGAGGTGAAGAAGCAGGGTCTTCCTACACCTAGCTCTTCTAGCCTCTCTGCTTCCCTAGCGGCTTCTCCTGACTCTTCTTCTGGCACACCACCAGCATCTTCAACGCCAATAGCAGTTCTCTAGTTCTCTCTCTCTCTCTCTTTCTTTGTTTTATTTTACTTTAATTTCTTTTTTATTTTATTTTATTTCATCTTATTTTTATTTTTTTAATGTATGACTAATGGATACTTATCTAACTCTCTCCTTGTATTATGAAAGCTTGGTACTTTTATGAGTTTTTGGTTTCAGTTGTCTTTATTTTTAGTTGACTATGCTGTGACAATTTTGATACCTTGGCTCATCTCATGTGTAGGGCGTTCCTACCCTGGTCCCTCCATAATAAGGGGAGTATTTTCTACCATGTTCTTTTTCTTTCAATTCTTTGCTCCATGATTTCTTTCCTTGAACACTGGGGACAGTGTTCCTGCCAAGTGTAGGGCAGGGCCCCCCTTTAAAATTATTTTTATTTAAACTATATATATTAAAAAAAATGAGTATATGTAAATAAATAATATGTTATAAGTTGAAGTCTTATCAATGTTTTACTAAGCTTTTTGCATGTCTTTGATAAAGTGAAATTAGGGAAGAATAAATGGTAGTTCTCTCAAGAGGTAAGCTTTCTAATGACTTTTAGATTTCTATTTTAACTTCATGACTCTTTATTAACATGAGTATTTGACTTTACTCCTATTTTATCTCTGATTTACTTCTGGGTAATTTTTCCCTTTCCTTTCGAAATAGTGAAAATTCTTTTGGGTAAATATCTTAAATAGGGATTGTGTATGAAAAAAAAGAGAAAGAGAAAAGAAAAGAAAAAAGAGGAAAAAGTATAAAAAAAGAAAAAAAGAAAAGCAAAAGAAGAATCTTCTTACAAAAAAAAAGAGAAGCATTATATTCTATGAGGTTGCAAAAATTGCCTCAGAATAAAGTAACACTCGAGAGTTTTTCCTTTTGTTTTATTCCTAAATTCCCCATTCTAAATAAAAATTCATGGTCAGGTTCAGAAACCCTTGAAAAATAGGGCTGAATCATGAAAGCCATTTACGAGGGTCTTGGCCATATTCAGAAACCCTTGAAAAATAGGGCTGAATGTTGGAAACCAGAAAAGGGAGAGACTACAAAATCCCTTATGCAAAATAGCCCAAGAGTTTTTGATCGGTTTTTTGAACTTGAATGTTTTATTTTATACCCATTAGTATGTTTTTTATGGATTAAGGAGGATCAAGTGATGCTTGTGAATTACAGTCAGATAGTTGGAAATGATTATCTAGTTGTCATTATTAAGGTTCTCTATTTTGTTCACAAGAAATTATTCTTTTCTGATTAAGTTTTGCTCGAGGACTAGCAAAAGGTAAGTGTAGGGCCTTGATAAGCCTCAGATTTATCATATTATAGTAGTTAGAATTATAAGATTATTTATGAAAATAAGGTTAAAATAGCTAGTTTTGTACTATCTTGCATATAAAGTCTATTATATAAGCTTAGACTTACGTTTGAATGTTTATCATGCAAGGAATGAATTTCTAACCAAAAGATCAAGTGACGCTGGGCATGATGCCAGATGTCCAGGTCACGACACAAGTTTGGAGCAAAATAAGAGCTGTGTCGGATGTACTGTCGGGTGTCTGCTACTCGATACATACTGAAAAAGTCGCCCTGATTCACCAGAAGTTAGCAGTTGATGACTGTTAACATACCAACCGATGCCGGGTGTGGTGTCGGGCATCCCATGTCTGGCACAAAAACCTTTTCGCGCGGATTCGGCGGTTTAATTAACCGTTAGAAGAAATCGTTTTGCATGTGGTGCCGGGTACTCCTCACCCGGCATGACTCCCAGTACATGAAGATTTTGAAGTCTATAAATAGGCCGAAGGGCAGAGACTTCAAATACACTTCAACATCCTATACACTCCACTCATATCTCACAATCCACATTCATCCAAGTGTTGGTGTCCAAGGAAGTTCTGTGCAACTATCCACGCGAAGAGAAGAAGATCCTTGTTGGGTTAAGGCTATGACCAATTCTTTTATCCTCTTGTATTTTCTTCTTGTATCTTGTGGATGATGAAGTAGAATTCCTTGTTATCCTTGGTTAGGAATGGTTCTCTTTGTAATACATTTATGATCGTTAATAAAGTTACAAGTTTCCAACTTAGATTTCGATCTTAGTGCAAAGTGGATTAAGTTCGCTACTTGTTCTCCTTTACTTCAAAATTCTCAAAGAATGGGTTATAGAAATCTAAGTGATCTTTGCCTTTGTCTTTTACAAATTGGGAGATGAAAATTAAGATTGGAATTAACCATTTTATTTTCCTCTTTCATGTTTGTTTATTGGCAATAAATTTGCTGGATTCGATAATGGATTGAGAGTGTTTGTTTTGACCAGAAACTGGAAAACAATATTGACATTTTGACATTGCTGGATGCAATGTCCGGTGTCTGGTGTTTGACACATTCAAAGTTCTTGAATGTACCGTGCATCTTATGTCCGGCATTACATCCGGTGTGTTCAAAAGTTGGTTAATTCGAGACTTGTCAATTTGACTTGGTGATCATACTTGTTATTAGATTGATTATTATCCTAAATCAAGGATAGTTCATTGTAAATATCCATTTAGTTAGATCATTAGATAGTTTCTTTAATTTATTATTCATCTTTTCCCCCCTTATTTAGAATAGGCAATTACTAGGATTAGGACTAATTTTCTACTAAGTCCCTAGGGTTCGATACTCTTGGTCATAATTTACTTACACTATATGCCAACCAGGAATTTTTACTACCCGTAATAGAGTTGTAGGATTATTTCATTCTTTTATCTATTTTGTTCATAGTTTTTCCCTACAAATTTCTTGTTAACAAACCTAGTCATTATAGTCCAACAAGATTTTATCCACAGGGACTTCGTAACTATCTAATCAATTATAAGTTTAGTGTTAGTGCAAGAATATAAACATAGGTGCATAAATATAAATTGTTTTGGGTTTTTGTTGTTTGGGTTGATAAATGGAAAATAAAGGAAAGCAATAAAACTAACCTAACTAAACTAGGATACTTATAGCCCGGGATGGGTATTTGCACCCGTCCTCTCCTGACTACAAATTTTCGACCCTTGAGTTTATAGCTAAACAATAGGAACACTAAAGTAACTAATATCCTAACCCTAGGTTTATTAATCCTAAGAAATCTTCACACGAACAGGCGGACAACACAAATACCCGATTCTATTAATAGCACTAAGTATAAGTTCCCTCCCAGTTGCAATGCAATTTGTCACGGCTAATAAAAACATTGTTATAGTTCCCATGATATAGGTTTCTATCTCAAAGCAATCATGTTGATAGAATCCCATATTAATGCCAAGCTAATCGGGAAACTAAATCAACCAATTTAACACATAGATGAAAAATTGAGCAAAACCCTAAGCATACCACAAATCAAATGTAGACAAGCTCAAAGGCCATAATCACTCAATAGTCATCTTTGATTAAGCACAAGGACTAAAATAAAGCATAAACACAAGTTTGAAGTGCAACAATTAAGTTTTGAGGATTTTGGGGAAAAATCTCAATCCCTAGCTACAAAGGAGGTTAAGCCTCCATTAGAGCACAAATAAGAGAAAAAGGAGAATAAATAGCCATGGGAGGTTGAAGAAAAGCTTCAAAGGTGATGGGGGTCCTTCCTCTTTTCCTCTCTTTTCTTCGTTATGGGTCATGGCTCTTGATACCCTCTCTCTCCTCTCTTCTTTCTGCATTTAAAATTTGAAATCTGGGTAAATTTCCATTCTGACCTACCCTGTGGGGTGATTGGCAGGGGCGGTCCATGGCAGAGACAGAATTCAGCTTTGGCCTACCCACGGGCTGGGGTGGTCTCCTGGGTAGGCCAAACTTCAAAATGTTCTATCTACTTCGTTATTACTCCAATTTTGGATCCATTTGTACTAACGTGTTTGTCTCTTTGTCTACTTTATTTATAGCTATGTTATTCCTCTTGTTTCAGCAATAATTGTGTAAAACACAAAACTAGAGGAAAACTAGCTAGAATGGTGAAATAAGCATGCAACATGTTGATAAAACATATGAAATACACTCCTAAAGCATGCTCATTTGGACACTCATCACACCCCACTCTTGCCATTTTACTTGTTCTCCAGCAAACCAAGCACCCAAGAAAATAAGGAATGCTCAACACTAACAAATACTATCATGAAGTGTAGGATAAGAGAAGAAGCAAAAATTGATTCAAACTTTCGAGGAGTGTGAACCATCTCTTAGTGGTGGCATGGGTGTGCTTAGGGCAAAACAAAATCTAGAGTTTCGGGGTATAATCAAGTGTGCTTCAAAGTTCTAAAGATTAGGTGACTTGGAGAACTTTTACCATGGTATCATAGCTACAATGGTATCATAGCTATAACGGGAGTTCGTCATTTTCAGATAGATCTAGATTCATTCTATTCCTTTCAACTCCTGCCTACGATCACATTTCTCTGAAAACATCCACCACAAAATAAGCTTCTTATCTCTTAATGGCAACTCCCTCTGATGCGCTTTTTTATGGATCTACCGGTGAAACACCAACTCCACAATTGGCCTCAACACCTGCTGTTGTTGGAGTATGGAGGTGTTGCTGAGATAGTCCTTAGATCGAACGAGTCTCCATCCTTACTGAAAGATCGAGTGAGCTCTTAGATCGAATGAGTCCCTCTGTCCTTACCGAAAGAGCGAGAGAGTCCATCCATGTTAATTCGTCAATTAGTTGCGAAATTCAAGGAGCAATGTCCACTAAACCACAATGGTCATTTACTATCAGCCTTGG
This sequence comes from Limonium bicolor, assembly GCA_023374045.1. Taxonomy (NCBI): domain Eukaryota; kingdom Viridiplantae; phylum Streptophyta; class Magnoliopsida; order Caryophyllales; family Plumbaginaceae; genus Limonium; species Limonium bicolor. The sequence continues at coordinate 26,042,703 of CM041778.1, read as the reverse complement.
ACCAAAATTCACGCAAATATGAGTAAAATTCAAAGCCTTGACTTTCTGATAGTTTTAGAGAGTCCGTCAATCAGTTGCAAAAATTAAGGAGCAATGTTTACTCCCTTTGGCAGTAAATATTGGCTCCAGTAAGCTCAGTCAAGTGAGCAATGTGTTAAATCTGAAAATATAGCAATATGGACATTGCGATCCTAAAATTTCGGAACTGACAAAGTCAGTAAGCTACATCAGACGTGAGAGTCATAATTGAACGTTGCCAAGTCGTCCAATGGATTGGTAATTGTCCAAAAATTAAGGACTACGGGTTAGCAACGTTCACAAAGAAGTTTGGACCGACTTTTAAGCAACTACAAGTAACCACAACGTTCAGAAGTAGAGATTTCAGAAACAGACTCCCTCACCGGCTCCAGAGGCTTTACTATATAAAGAGACAGAATTCTCATTTGCATTTGTGCTTTTCCGCCTCAATACTTCCTATGTTAGGAAAAAGTCACCAGGAACAAGAGTTTTTCTATCATTTTAAGTTAATATAGTTTGTGCTTTATCGATAGACTCAATATAGGGTGTTCATAGGCTTACTACACTCATCAAAGAGTTGATCAGATAATGTGTAGGGTGAGTGAGTGAGTTCCACTAAGTAGATCCTTTCTACTTAGTGGGCAGTGTAAGTTGTTTTGTTTTACAAAGAAATAAAATAACTTATATTGTGTATCTGTTTGAGTTCGAATGAGTGTTTCCACATCTCTAGTGCTTCTGCATACTTAGTTCGATTGAGTCAAACCATCTCACAGACTAACACCTTGAGTTGGTTTGAGTTAGCCGCCCGATCCTACAATGCTGTTACCACAACAACACAAAGCAATCAGGCACGCATGTCGGCAGCCACAAATTTAGTGAAACTAAACCAAGCAAATAGAACCCCCACAAAAATCTTGGCATAAAAAACACCTTTTGAAAAGCTATACTCTAAACCCCTTGATACTCAATCTTGAGAGTGTTTGGCTACTCTTGTTGGCCTAATCTCAGACCTCACCAGCCTCACAAACTTGCCTTCAGATCTCAAAAGTGTCTATTCTTGGGATATTCTACCTCACATCAAGGTTACTTGTGTTACTTTCTAGACACTAAAAAGCTCTATATCAACCGAGATGTTATTTTCAATGAAGAGCAGTTTCCCTTCCTCGCTTCTACCCCTACCCCACCCTGTTTTCCTAAAAAAACAACCTCTAGTCCTACACTCACATATGTCATTATTCCTTACTCTTTATCTTCTCCTTCCTTCCCCACATCTTCTACTCATACTACTCCCTCACCACCTACTCCTACTTCACCTAATCTCTCAGGTTCCTTACATATACCATCTCCTCTTTCAGATTCCAACCCTCTGACCCTCTACCCTCTCACCCCATGATTACTAGAGCCCTTGCTAATGTACAAAAACCTTTGATATGCATAGATGACACCGTTCCTTGGTGTAACACTACTCCTCTAATCCCTGATGAGCCTACTTTTACCCAGGCCCATAAATATGATGAGTGGAAAGAAGCCATTCACAGAGAATATCAGGCGTTACTAACCACTAAAACATGGGTTTTTGTTCCCTCTAAACCAGACATGAACATTTTGGGAGTCAAATGGATTCTCAAAACAAAGTGTAATGTAAATGGCTTTATTGAGCAAAGAAAGGCAAGACTAGATGCCTAAGGGTTTAACCAGACAGATGGCATTGACTATTTTGAAAGCTACAGTCCAGTTGTCAAAGTTTCTACTATCAGAACTGTATTGTCTATTATTGTTGCTTCTAGATGTCCTATTCAACATTTGGACATATAGAATGCCTTTCTTAATGGTGAACTAGAGGAGGCTGTCTTTGTCAAGCAACCTCTAGGCTTTAAAATTAAGCTCTATCCTAATCATGTGTGTCTACTCAAGAAGGCACTCTATGGGTTGAAACAGTCATCAAGGGCTTGGTTCTCTATTTTGAGAACCTATCTGTTACAGAATGGATTTGTTAAATCTACTACATACAGCTCTTTGTTTATCTTCTCTTAGAATAAGGAAGTTGTCTACATGCTCATTTATGTGGATGATATCCTATTAACTACCTCTTCTGTCTCTCTACTGTCTATGCTTAAGGAGCAGTTGAAGCTACGGTTTCCTGTCAAAGATCTGGGAGATTTATCATATTTCCTTGGTGTTTCCGTTCAAACAAGTCCTAAAGGTCTTCTTCTTACATAGGATAAATATATTACTGATCTTTTGACTAAGGTTAACATGCTTTCATCGAAACCTGGATCTACTCATATCACTCCTATTGTTTCTCTGGATCATTCAGACTCTCCCCTGTTTGAGGATGTTACACAATACATGAGTAATGTCAGGTCACTGGTGGAATGTAAGGCTTAAATTACGGTCCAAAACCATGTATAATGACGGTTCTGAACCGTAGTTAACGCGACCGTCACCTAAGACGGAGACGTCTTTTATTACGGTTTTATTTTCCAGTGGCGCCCATCACGGACTTTAAATTACGGATTCTAAAAAACGGTAATCTAAAGTGTTTTGGTGCGTGTAACACCCCTAATCCTAATCACGTAATAATCGGAATCACGTAACTTAATTAAAGACGGATCGCAACGGAAAATAAATCTAATTCTAATCCGGGTGTCATATGCCATTACTCACCCATGCGAGTAAAGAATCAAATACTTATCACGATACTAGAATTGATAACAGCTATGATGAACTAAGATATTCTACTACTAACCTACACATACTAAATCCACAAATTGAAAACGTAGAACAGCGAGCATCTAAAACATTCCTAATACTTACATCGAAGTATATAATACAAATTAAAATTTGACGAGTGTGAAAACTAAAAGACGAAAAGGACTACCTAACAATCCCGCACTCGGCTTCGTAGCTCGATCGAGTCCTGTAATGTGAGGCCATAAAGGCTCAGCCAACTGCTAGTATGCTAAATGTGATCCTAGACCCTTTATGCCACTTAAGTCATTTTAGCCATCTTAACATGAGGTTAATTACATGTTGATTCATTTTACAGTTTATAGTGAAAGCAGTAAATAGCATGAGTAAACACATAACAGTTCATAGATATAACAACACGTATCATATCATACAACACACAACATACATTATCCAACGTACGACAATAAGTAAATGCGGTATAACATGTAATTGCTTTCATCGAAGGTATTTGTATTCAGACTTCAAGGCCCGTTACTCATATCAAATTTTACTCTAATCATCAGTTGGGCATCATGTTAAGACAACCCGTAGTTAGTTCTCACTAGACAGTCATCCCACGTACACACAAAGGTGCTCATTGCCAAGGATCAGTAGATTCCGGGACTTCCACTTGCCTAATAAAGGCGTCCATGAAAGGCCGAAGCCAGGTGCCAACGGTAGCACACTCTGACCAACGATCTATCTGGGCTCGTTGGAATTTAATAAGAGTAAGTCCAATCCGGACGTTATACCCTAGTGATCACTATGCGCAACCAGCAGTCGAAACGAACTGGATTTCCATATCATACATCAGCTCTCCATTATGTGATTAAATCTTTAACCAACTACCCAAATTATAATCTTAGGTTATGGAGAATTCATTATTAACACAACCACCTTTAAGGTCTTACACAAATTCCTATAAGTAATCTTGAAATACCCCAAACCTAAGTATGCTAAGTAAACATCAAATCATGATGTATTAAGGCTAAAATATGCCTTAGAAAGATTGGTAGATAATTTAAACCAAGGAAAACACAAGAAAGTGCCTTAAAGGCAATCAGGGCAAAAACGTGCTCTAAGCTTGGAGAGACTTGGGTGAGTACCCAAATATCATGATAAGACCTTAGTAATATCCTAATGGTCATTTTAAATCAATTAGCAAAGAAAACCAAGCTTGAAAACAAGTTAAAACACAAAATGTGCTTTAAGAAGTCTTAAAGCACATTTTTGAGAAATTGTCTTAGAATTGAGTTTTGAGTGGCTAAATGCCCATCATTACTCTTTAATCAACATGTGTACTAATTAGTATCACATTAGGAGGTCTAAATCAATGGGAAATCAAAAATTTCCCGATTATGTGCCTTGTTTAGTGAATAGTAACTATTTAGTGACTAGTTTAAGTTTAATCAATATAAGTCAATTAATTGGTCAACAAAGACCATGTTAGCCTTATATTAAGAGGGTGGCCGGTTTTTATGTGGGGAGTCACCACATGAGTCATCAAATGAGAAAGGAAAAGAAGAGATAAGTAAAGAAGTTACTATTTGCTTTATTAAAGCAAAATATCTTATATTAGCTCACTCCTCTCCTTTATTCTCCATTTCTCTCCTTCACCCACGGTTTCTTCTTCTTCTCTCTGTTCCAAAACCGAGAGTGTTGCTCCTCCATGGTTCTCCATCTTCAATCACTTGCCAAACACAACTCCAAGCTCCAAATCCAAAACAAATTGCATATTTGTCTTAGTTAGGTCAAGACCTATCTTTCTATCTTTTCAAATCTTTCAAAGCTCCATTTTGGTGCCATGAGAAAACTCCATTGATGGGGGAAAATCAAGTTTGAAGAGCTCATTAGCTTCTCCATTCTCTTAAGGTAAAGAAAATGTAAGAAAAACCATGTTTCCATCATTTCTTGTACATGGCCGAAAATTCCTTCTCATGGGGCTATGTTTTTATGCCTTGTTCTAGCTTGATTTATTCACCAAGGACTAGTGGAGGTCCTATTTCATTCAATGCCAAAGTCTACCTTGAGACTTCAAAGGTAATCATCCACTTTTATGCCTTAGAACACATCTCTAACCTAGGTTTTTATTCCTTGAGGTTAGTGCATTGTTTAGTACTCATATGAGTCCTTAAATATTGATTAGAACATTGGCAAAAGGAATTTAAGTGGTGGCCGAGATCTAAGCAAGAAGAAGGCCTAAGGAGGAGATTAAGATAAGCTTGAGAAAACAAGGTAAAATGCTTACCTAATGGTGGTTTAAGATTAAGGAATGAGTTTTAGATAAATACCAATGGCTTAAAGCTTACATTGTGTATTGGGTTATATAACCTAAGAAAAAGAACTTAAACAAGCTTATGAACTTGTGATTAAGGAGCTAAGGAGAATGAGTTAGTAATATAAGTTTAAGGTGGATTTTAAGAGCATTATAACTACTATGAGATTGATGAGTGTATTTGCAGGTTGAAAGCTTATATATGTGGGAAATTCAGTGTTTAAGTTTAAGTCATTTAAGGGCCTAAGAGCCATGTCATTTAAGAGCCTTAGTGCTACGCAATTTAAGATTATTGCAAATATTGAGTTTGTTATGAATGAGTTGGTTTGGGTGATGAGATATGATGAGAAAGAACTTGAGGTGTGTGAGATGGTTAAATGAGGAAAATAATGTGTTTGGGCATGCTATGATGCTAGAGGTGCTATGGCAAAATTTGAGTAGAAAATAAGTGCTTAGGCGATGGTGGTGAACTAATATGACCTAGGATTTACTAGGAATCATTATAAGGAATTTGAGTGGAGATTAGTTAATTAAGGAGTCCTTGAGGTTTAGGATGACCTAGAGATGTCTGGGAGGAGTTAGAGGAATGGTGAGTGTTTTGAGCACACCAAAATCATGAGATGAGGAATATAAGAAGTGTGCATAAGATTAAGGAGAAGGTGTAATGATTAAGGTGATTTGAATATGTTCTAAGGGGAATTAATGACTAAGGAAGTACTAGGAAGTTTTAGAGGAGGTCTTGATGAAAAAGGGGTGAGATAAAGTGTGGTAACGAGTTATAATGACTTAGGCATTACCTTGGAGGATTTAAGAATCAAGAGAACGTAATTGAGCATGCAGGACTTAGGCAAATGTTGGTAAACAACTAGGAAGGAAATAAGGTGTTGGTGGATGGAAGCTTAAGCTTAGGAAGGAACTTTAAGTAAATGCATAAAAGGATTTTCGATGGTGAAAGATGCTTGGGAGATGATGTTATAGTGGTGAGGAAAACATTTGGCATAGTGATTACATTAAGTATGAACCACCACCTAGAACCTAGAGGAAAACATTACAAGTGTTAGCATTATTACAAGGAAAAATGCATGATGACTAAGGTGGATCTTGGTGGATGATTTAAGGTATTTGAAGGAGGGCTTAAGGTGTATTTGAGGTGCCCAAATGAGGTTATAACATATTAGAATATATGAGGAGAAGATTGGAGTTGAAAGAGAATTTAGAAACAAGTTTCTAGAGCCGACCGGCCTTAGGACCGGACTTGCAAGGTCGGTCGGGCTCTGTTACACTACCGGAAAATGTTTCTGGAATGGACCGGACATGGGACCGGACTTGTCAAGTCCGGTCGGCATGAATTTTGTACGGATTATAAGTCTCTGGAATCGACCGGACATAGGACCGGACTTGTAAGTCCGGTCGGAGTGAATTTTCCAACGGTAAAAGGGTACTGGAATGGACCGGACTTGGCAAGTCCGGTCGGTAAGTCCGGTCGAGCATAAAAAAAAAAAAAAAGAAATTTTGAATTCTAAGAATGGCAATGGGTAATAAGGTATGCCTTTGGTAGGGTAGTAATGATTGAGACCCTAAGAACTTAAAAGATTAAGTTAAGTATAAACTTGAAAGTTTAAGATTAAGTTTGTAAGATTAAGTGTAAGACCTAAGAGGCGTTAGGTGGGGGTCAATAAGGAATTAAGTAAGTTAAACAAGTTAAGTAAGTCATATTAAGTTAAGTGATTAACAACCTAAAACTGAATGAATGTTTTAGGACTTGGGAGTTTGGACTCCGGAAGAGAGTAAGCAGCCGAACGACCAACGGTGAACGGTACAGTTCTCTTGTGACCTGCTTGCTAACGAGGTGTCCCTCGGGTGTGCTATTTGTTTTTGTGTGCTCACTAAACAAGATAAAGCATGCAACCGGATATATTATATTTATTGTATGGTTGTGTGATGTTTGAAAACTAACACAACATACCGTGAGAACTTACTAACCAATGTTTAGTAAGAAATTGAGTGAGACTAGGAACGCCCCCTAATAAGGGACGATATAAACCGAAAGAGGTTAACCAACAAACATGGTCTTGAGACTACTACTAACTGGAACATGAGTGAGGAAACCCGGGACCGATCTCCGGTCATGCATGCTAAGGAAAGGGGGTCGGTATCTATAGCAGATTCGACTTCCGATTAAGGACTAGTCCTCGGACTAGTAGCCTTGGGTCGGTTGACCGGCTCGGCTACATTGGACATCCAGTCCAAGGTAGGTGGCTTTAAGATGGCGTGGGGGGATCAAGCCTACATCCCCAACAATTTAAGAATGTTGTTTATTGCTGGTAAGTATCCTGCTGCTGGCTAGGGTTAACCAAGCCCTACAAAAATAAACAACGAACTAAGGGCTAACCTGTTCCCAATGAGAGAACGGTTGGCATACTTAAGTTAAGATTAAGATAAGTTACAATCATTCCTTTTTAAAGGATGATTTGTATTGTTAAGATTAAGATTAAGTTAAGATTAAGATTAAGTTAAGGTTAAGATGAGTTGCAACCATTCCTCTTTAAAGGATGGTTTGTATAATTAAGATTAAGATAAGTGACATCCACTCCTTATTAAAGGATGGTTGTTTCTAAGATTAAGATAAGACTAAGATTGAGGTGAGATAAGGTTGGATTAAGATTAAGAGGGAACATTACTTAAGGAGTTAAATAATTAACTCTCTAATTAAGGGAACGCATTTAAGTCGTTCATTGTGTGTGAACTTGATTGTTCATATCTGAGTTGTTGTTTACTGCACTTACTATTATATTGTGCATCCAATCAACCTCCATGCTATCGACAATTAGTCGTCGTAGCCACGTTAGCTTGGGGGCCATGAGGGGATCGTACCAGCATTCGTGCTGACCCCCTTTGGGGGCTGTTTTTACTACACAGGTACATCAGAAGGCAGCCGTCGCAAGAGTAAGAAGAGGATACAAGTGTTAAGGATTAAGTGTGACCTACGAGTTGTGCATGTACACTCGTATGGCAATTGAGTTAGTAAGATGTATAGGTTGTGAGAGGATTGTAAGAAAGATATGTAAATGGTTAAGGTTGTTGGACTAATGTTCGGTATATTCTGTAGTCAGACCGTGGCAAGGTCCTGGATTGTAAAGAATTCCGCTGTGACATGTTTATATATATACTGTTAAGTTGCGAGACCACATTTGGATTGAGTTGGGGTGTTACAAATCTAGGTCATATTCATGTTCAAAAGTTCATGCACTAGAGACCAGTAATCCCGAGTCTCACTCCTAAGTGCTTTACTTAGGTTAATTAGGAATTTTAAGGTCTCCTAATTGTTAGTACAGTGATAATCAGTAACACTTAGTCCGACAGACGTTCGCACACAATAGTAAACACTTGACAGTCGAGTAAATAATTTACACACATCATGCACATCACACATATCGCTCTTAGACAAATAAACAAATAATATCTGAACTCAAGGAAACCCTCAGGATGTTCAGACCACACATTCACTTACCGTTCACCGTTGAACAATGCTAGCGTGGCGTATCACGCTTATCCTCTATCACTTTCGAAGCTCGTATCTCGAACCCGTATCTCTGGAATGTATAACTCTAAGATCAATATTCATGTTTGAGTCTATTTAATCATCCAAGAATAAGTTCTAACCCTTTCTCAGTAATTAACCCTTTATTCGGTTATTTGTTTAACTCGGGTCTTTCATTAAATCGGGATTTAATTATACTCTATAGTCATAAGAGTATAATATTTAGTAGCGGAATAGTATTTAATACTCAGAGATTTTTTTCCTAATAACCCATATTATTTATCAAGGTTATTTTGATTTGTGTATTCGTGTACGCATATATACATAATGATATATGTATATATATATATAGTTCATTACCATATTCTGTTTGACCGGGTTATTTTTCAGCCTTTGTATATATATATATCAATATAGTATAATTTATTGATATACTTTATTTGACCAAGTTATACTCCGACCTTGCACATTGTTACATACACATACACGCGTATCGTTACATATATATATATTAGTATAGTTTATTACTATACTTTGTTTGACCATGTTATTCTTCACTTTTAATTACATACTATTTTATGTATTGGTCAACTTGACTACTTGGTCAATTTGTGTTGGTTTGGTCAATCTAGTTTGACTTGATCAATGTTTCAAGTCAATGTTTCATTATAGTCGATATTTATTTATATCAACTCATACCACATCATATTATAATACTTGTAATTATATTTCCAACTCATGGTTCTTTCCACATTAACCTTATATGATTAATAAACCATATTACATTTTTACCTCATATTATAAATTCATATCATGTGAATTATAAGATTTCCCCATAATGATTTAATTCATTATTCTAAGTGAAGCACACATTTAATTATTTGTGCCATTTATTCACAAATCTTTTATTAAGAATTCATCTTAATATTATACAAGATATTTCATACATCATCACATTCCTTATATTATAATGTTTCTTACCATATATTATGCTCCCCAAATTTCCAACTTAAACTCATTATTTTATGTGATTGTTTATAAGGTATACTTATACCACACCAATCCCTTTATAATATACTCTCTTATACTTTAATATAATGTCACTTTATATCATTTTGAACTTTATAATATATCAGCCCATAGTTTCGAAAATTCCAAACCAACCCGTGACACTTTCAGAAATTTTAATTCATTCCCCACTCATTTTTTATTTTACAAAATCAACCCAAACATTATTCTTGTTACATTTCTACCCTTATTTAATTTATAACCTAAGATTCCCAAACATTATAATATACACACATGTATATATATAACCGAACAGCAACCAATTATTTCAGATTTATTCTTTTCACCCATAACTTCTTTTAATTACATATTACCCCTCTTTATTTTATAAACTTACAATTTAATACCAAAACTTTATATTATACATGTTAATTATTTAAATCACAATTTCAACCCCAGATCTCTTTAAAATCCCGTACAACCCCTTAACTTCACTAAATCCCATTTTTTTAACCCAAGCTTTCGGTAATTACAATATAGCCCCACAAGTTTTATAAATGTTACATTTTAATACTTAAACTTTATATTATAATCCTTAATTAATTAAATCATTAAAACTAACCTAAAAATTCTTTTAATATTCAAACAGACCCCTAAGGTCCTAATATTCATGTTCCAGCCCATACATTTCTCAGTAATTACATAGTAACCCCCATATCTTTTTATAGTTTGTTATTTTTGACTTAATATCTCTTTAATATATCAAAATAATTATTTTTATTATTTAAACATGATCATAACTCACATGTGGTCAAGGTTGACCACCTAAAATACTCCTTTGACCCATACTTATATAATTTATGAGTTAGCCCCAAATATTTCTCTAGTTTTACATTTAAATGCTTAAACTTTAAAAAATTAACATTTTATGTTTTTGTAATTCTAAATAAGCTCTTCACGGCTCCATTTACTATTTGGCACCCTATACTTTATTTAATTACTTTTTTTACCCCTTTAGTGAACCTTTTGTTCATTTATACACTTATAAGGTTTATAGTTCATTTTAAATTATATTTGTAACCTTATACTTAATTTATGTAACACCTAAATTCATCAATATTTTTGTAAAGTGTTACTAAGTGATTATTTCTACCAAAATCACATTGTTGCACCAGAACTTTATATAATTTATTTTATCACCCCAAAGCTTAATAATTAATATTTAAAGCTTTAAATAACCATAATAGAAATGGCCTAACATATGGCCTTAAACATAATATAAACTTGACCATAGAATGACATTAAAATGTCCCTAAATATACTCATAACTCAAGGTTATTCTACAGATTTTTCCTTAACCTTTAAAAAATCATTTTTCTTTCATTTTTAACTTACAATCTTGACTTTACTAAGTCATTAGCACCTAAATTCAATAACCAAATACTTAACCGTAATTTAACCCACATTTTTAGGGTTTAATTAACCCACATATACCTACATATTCTTGGTACTAAATTCATACTACAACATAATTAATTTTAATGCATTAAAAGGATTTTTTGAGCATATTTACCTTGTTATAATCACAAAGAAATCCACCCAGCCTTTTACTCTTCACGACACTATTAAAGTAATATTTAGATTAGAATTTTGTTCCTTAATTAAGCTTAAAACATAAATATAGTTCTTAAGGCTTTAATGAAGTAATTACCTCTTAAATTTGATTTTTATCCTTGGAAGAGCTGCCTAAACTCACGGCACATTATGGGTGAAATCAGAACCCATTCGGTCACCATTGTACAAGGAAAAAAAAGGTTAAGTTAATGCCTTAACAAGATGACTAGTTTAGAGAGTCTTAAAGCATGAATTCTTAAGCTTAAGGGGAGAGTCTTTACCTGGGGTTTTTGCTGAGGTTCTAGGCTATATTTTTGGCCATCTATATATAGGAGAAGAAGATGAGTTTAGTTTCATGGAAAAACAAGGAAAGGAAAAAGCTTAAACAGCCATGGTACGCCCTCGGTTTTACCTTCATTTGAAGCTCCTTGATGAGTGCTTTGAAGCAGCTCTTTGGCTCAAGTAATGGGGCTGAACTAACCTTCATTTAGTGTATAAAAGGTGTGAGGTATGACAGTATTTTTGGACATAACAAGGGGTGAAGAGAAAGATGTGCTTTAAGGTCATCTTCTTACCTTAAGGTTGTAATGGAGTTTTCCCAGCCCCTTTGAGTTGTTACAACCAAGAATAAGAGTTATAAAGAGAGTGTTTCACACCTTGGAAGGAGAAGAAAATCAGAAGGAAGAGATCTATGCGAAAACCGCAAGAAAGGAAGAAAAATTAGGTTTCGTTACCTTGTTTTTCGCTTCCACCATTGATGTTGCTTGGATAAGCGTCCGTGCTTACGCACAGAGAGTTCGGGACCTCGGACGTAACGTCTGTGGTTGCGGAACGTCCTCAGGCGGCGGCATTTGGGCTGTTCTCGGTGGTGTTTTCAGCTCAAATTTTATGGGTACATAGCCTAAAGGATTCTAAGTATGTTAGTGATTGAAAAGAATTCAATTTGAAGTCAAATTTAATGCAAAAAATAGCAAACTAGTAAAAGGGCAGAAAAATGGAAAGAAATACCAATTTTGGAGTTGAAAAAGGTCGGTTAGATCCCAAATTTCAATAGAGGGTTAGTAAGTTAAATGGAGTTAGAAAATCGAGATTCTAACCTGTTTTACTTTCGGATTCGTGATGATCCTACACGTCGGGATTCTTTAGAAGCCCTGTTGATGCTGATTCCGGATTGAGTTCGACCCGAGCTTCTGACTACTGGTGATTGAAGTTGTTCTTCACGTTTTAGTGGCAGTTTGAAGGTGACTTGATGATTATGGAGGCAATGGGAGTTGGAAAACTTGATTTGATGATGATTTTGTTGAATTTTCGATATTTGATTGTGGCTCAGGAGTTCAAAACGTGAGTGAAAGGAGACGGCTGAGTGCTCCGGTGATTTAGGGTTCTTGGAGTTCTGATTTGCTCAAGGAATAAGTTCTCTTATATAGGCTACACTAAAAATAGAGTAAATTCGTTAAAAACCGAAGTTTACCGGGATTTGGTCAAGTGACTTCTGGAATAAGTTTGGCTATGAAATTTTTAACCATGTGTATAGGAAAAGAGTTCTGATTTTTCTAAAGAGAAATTAGAATTTTTGGATAATGGAATATTTTAAAATTCAATTTCTTGCCGTATTCAATCAAAAATTACTAGAAACTTATTGGAAATATGAAAAATCAAAATTCCAAAGACATTATGCTCTAAATGTCATCCTCTATCATGTATTAGAATTAAAAGTATTCAGAGTTGGTTTTAGTTGTTTTTAGAGGAGAGAGAAAGCTTACGGGGTGGCTTAGGAGCCCTAAAAATTACGAAAACGCCCCTCAGGATGACTAAGCTATCACCTATGCCTCGAAACACGCAATCGAACTGGGATTCCATGTCCCTTGACCAGACTATCCTTTATAGCCCTCACATCTTAGAGAATCTCTTCTGAGGGGTCAAAATTTTGGGTATAAAAGATTTCCCCCTGTCAACTAGACTTTGAAACAGAAGTGAAAAGACTAGTTGATGCTTGAGTGATATCCCAAAATTTTGCCTGACTTTGGTAAGTCTACTCCCTTTCCCGAAATGCTACCGAAGATCCTTGATTGTGTCGAGCTATTCTAAGGCGCTGGCTACCTAAAGAGAGAACTTGGGAATTGTTGGGTTATTCGAAGGCACCAACTACCAAGGATGTGAAAAGTTGAGGGTTTTGTCGAGCTATTTTAAGGCGCTGACTACCTGAAGGAAGGGCTTTGAAATTGTTTGAGCTATTCAAAGGCACTAACTACCTGAAAGAAGGGCTTTGAAATTATTTGAGCTATTTGAAGGCACTAACTACCTGAAGGAAGGTCTTTGAAATTGTTGAGCTATTCGAAGGCGCTAACTTCCTAAAATGATAAAATGCTATCAAGCTATTCTAAGGCGTTGACTACCTGAAATGATGAATTGTTGTCGTGCTGTTCTAAGGCCCTGACTACCTAAGATGATGAAATGATGTCAAGCTACTTTAAGGTGCTGACTACCTAAAATGATGAAATGTTAACGAGCTGTTCTAAGGCCCTGACCACCTAAGATGATGAAATGATACCAAGCTATTCTAAGGCGCTGACTACCTAAATTGAGAAAATGATGTCAAGCTACACTAAGACGCTGACTGCCTGGGAATTAGGCTTATGACGAGCCTGGGGTTGATGTCTTCTACTTGGTGAGTTCTTCCTACTCGGTGAGTTCTGTTACTTGGGTGAGTTTTGCTACTCGGGTGAGCTCTACTACTCGGGTGAATTCTTCTACTTGGGTGAGTTCTTTTACTTGGGTGAGTTCTTCTACTTGGGTGAGTTCTACTATTCGGGTGAGTACTACTACTCAGGTGAGTTCTACTACTCGGGTGAGTTCTGCTACTCGGGTGAGTTCTTCTACTCAGGCGAGTTCTTTTACTCGGGTGAGTTCTTCTACTCGGGTGAGTTTGCTACTCAGGTTGAGAATTTGTTATCTCTAAAGAATCTATATCTTCGGTTGAGAATCTGTATCTCTGGTGAGAATCTGTATCTCCAGTAATGCAATGATAATGGTCTTATGCAAATGATTGCGATGAAAACCAATTGTAAATGCCAAACGTGACAATGATGAGGTTTATGCGGATATTATAAAATGAAATCAAAGTGCTTGTAAGGATCAAAATTTTTCCAAAGCAAGAAATTGTTGAAAAATGTGCCAAAAGTGGTAATGTTTGGGGAAAATTCTATCTATTGAAAAGGAAAGTGAAATTATCATTTCCTGTCTAAAAAATTTAGATCTACGATTTGTTTCTTAGAAGATGAACATGCCGCTGATGGAAGTGTGTGGTGTTTTGTTGTGGAGGTTAGGGCTTATGACAGGCCTGTGGTGAAGTGGTGTTTGTGTAGAGGTGGTATTTTTGGGTTGGTGTTATCATGGCAATTGTTGGAACAACAATTGCCACCAGTATTTTCCTGAAGGCAATCCGAGCTAGAGTTTATGGCAATAGATCGGAACGATTGATTGCCCCCAGTGTTTTCTTTGATTAAATGTGTGGAACGAGTCTCATTCTCACAGGGTTAAGGCTCACGCATAATGTGGTGCTTCCTAATCTACACTCTGTTATGACTAGTGTTTGCACTCATCTCTTTCTCACGATCAAAACTTCTAGACCATTGAATTCAACATTTGTTGGATTTACGCATTCGATCTGTTACTTTCATGTGATTAAACACACAACTACCAAGTCGGAAGTCTTTAAAGCTTATAACATGACCATGGGGTGTGATGAAAAACAATAGAACCATGGAGAGATATTTGAGGTATGTAGAACTTAAGGGGGTGACCAAAGTTGCAACTTGCGTCTTCCCACGGATTTGCCTTCCTTGTCTTGAAGTCGTCTGGCTATTTTATGTTGACGTTGTTTTTGAGCTTTTGGACTTGGACTTTTGAAGTCGTACTTTACACAATTTCTCTTCTTTTTGTCATTCAGATTTCTTCGAGGCATTTCGGGTTTGCCTTTTTAATCCTTTCTTAACTTTGCCTTCGGGGTTCTTGTGTCTCCTGGTTTTAAGCTTTAAGAGTTGTTTTGATGTGAGCTCTTTGGATCCCGTGTCACTCTGGGACCATTTGCGGATTGCTTCGTCATGCTAGTAGCGGCATTGATTCCTTCGAACTGATGAAAACGTTATCCAAGAGTCAGGCTCCTCGCTTCCTTTGGTCACCGGGTTGGATATGCATCACGGGCTGACTAGTTTTGTGGAGCTTATAATATCGAAAAGGGATATATGAAAGGCTCAGCGGAGGTGCCTAGGGTTTAATGTTAGGATTCACAAGCTTTTGGCTATGTGGTGCTGCACCTAGGTGCTTCGTCATTCCTGATAGTTGTGTATCCATTCTTAGTTACTTTTCGCAAGTCTAAGAGTAAATTTACGAATTATATCCTTCAGTCAGAGTTAAGCCGTTTACCTTACCTTTGAATGTGGCCTCGCCAGAGTTGTGTAAAAATGACACGCTCATTCTCTCTCCTGGTTTTACCACTCAGGACACAATCGTGGATTTTCGCTCGAAGATATCTTCACAAGATTAAGCGAAAGATGAAAGATGATGAACCTAAACTCAGATTGCCCCCCGTATTAATTTGAGGTTTATGACAATAATGTAACAGATGTTGACTTTGAACCGCTATGTGAGTTGTTTGGATGTTTTGAGGATGTGCTTTGGTGTTTGGCTGGACATGTTCACCCTTTTGGAAACAAAAGACAAGTCGTTTTGTTCTATTGTCAGAAAATGGATATTTCACGATCCCTTTTCTTGAAAGACATGAATGATCATCGTTTGTTTTTTTTTGTTTTTGTGTGAAGAAGATGATTTAACAAAACCAGCGCTTCAAATTAGTGGTAACGAAAGTTATTCACTTAAAAGGAGTCATTCTTTGAAAAAGTGTTGAATGATGCATTAGAAATATGAATGCAATGGTGAGTTATGTCGTAGACCATGGATTCCCTTGAATTCTAACGCTGCTAAATTGTCTGATGCTAGTATACTGAAGACTCGAGCTCTCGACTATCGGGATGTCGTTGAGATGACCGTGATCATTCTCTTCTTGGACTTTGATTAGGCTCTATGAAAATTATGAACTAGGAATGCCTATAGGTTGTGCATGAGGCACTTGGGCCTGAATCTTATCCAAACTGAGAGTGAGGTGCATGGGCTGAAATAGTTTCATGAATGTGGATAGACACTTGGGCCTGAATGAATTGAGGGTGAGGCACATGGACCAAAATGATTTGTAAGTTGTGAATTGGCACTTGAGCTGAAAATGATTTGAGAATGTGGCGCTTGGGCCAGAAAGTGTTTGGACTAGAAGCAAGGCACATGGGCCAGAGTGACTCCTACACTAGAATGGATATGTGGGCCTGAATAGCCTTAATCTGGAAGTGATGCATATGGGCTAAAGGAAGTTGTATGGGCTGTGAATGGGCCACTAGGCCGAGAGAGAAACTTTGAAGTCCAAGATTTGTTTGAAGTTCTTGTTAGACCTTCGGGCTAGAAAGTGGAATGGTTCTGATTAGGCCTAAAAATACAACACCTAAATCTAGGATTTTGGGCTAGGGCCCAAGTTAAAAAGTTTACCTAGACGAGAACGGGCCTTTGGGCCGAAAAGGTCTTCAATGGAAAGGCCTGATTGGTTTTAATATCTTATGGATTACTTCTAGTTTTAGTGATTTCTTTTTTCATGGGACTAAAACTAAAGGGATAATTCAAATTGGGTCAAAGGGGAAATCACCTAACTCTAGGCTTTTGGACCAAAGCCCAAACAAATGACTTACTTATTTAAACCAATCAGGGCCTTTGGACCATAAACAATTAAGCCGCAAATTTCAGACTGGGCTGAATTGGTGTAGGGAATGTTCCTATCAATTTCTAGGGTTGGTAATGGGCTGATCATACAAGCAAACAAGGCTCACATAAATTCAACATGTCCTCACTTGACGTTTTGGACTGACGAGTATGGATCAATCCGGAGAGGTGCTTAGGGCTTGGGCCCAGGTCACCGCAAAGGAATAGGGTTTGGGGGTTATTCTCTTTGGGCTTCCCCACTTTTTTTACATCACCGCAAGGTGCGCGTCTATGGTTGGGTCTTTGACTAACCAAACATTGGGCTGGGTAAGGATACTGTCAAAGAGGTGCTAAGAGCCGAAGCCCAGGTATTAAGGGGATGTGGTTAGACGACATCCTCCTCTTTTCCCCCACTTATTCACATCACCTGAGAAGGTGTAAGTCTCAAACAGGGGTCGCCTAATGCGGGTCCTGGGGTGAGATTGGTTTGTGTGGACCCTCGCTTTCACATGACACGTAAAATGTAGAAAATTAAATTGCACACGAAAGTAAACAAACAACGTAATAAAAGTCGTAAATAAACAATTTCGAGTTAAGCCCTCTTTCTTAAAATTAAACAAGTTAAAATTAAGAGTTTGTCCCCAACATAGTCGTCATTCTGTGAGCCTCGGTTTTCGAACCACTATCCTATGTTGATTCGAGTTGATTAGGCTTTGATCGAGTTCTAGGTCCACTTATAACCTAAGCTTAATAACTATGTCATAAACATTAATTATTAAATCCTAAGTTAGCTCACTGGAACCTATTAGGAGTTGCCACCTAATTTTAACCTAGGGTAAATTAGGAAAGGTAGAGTTCCGGTTTAGGGGCTTGGTATTCGACTTTTCCAGGTTAATTTTACTTTTACTACCCTTCGAAGTCATTATTCCTCTAATTTTGTTATTTGCAGCTTATTACAGATTCAGTTAAACTAAAGTGCACAAGTTTATGATTTTTTTGTATTTTACATTTATTGACTGAATTGATAAGTGAAAATTAAAATTACCTAAGCTAGGGTTTCGGAAGTCGAATTAGGTCAAATTTTAGTTCTGTGGGCACAAACCTAGTGGCTGAACCCACAAACCCTAGTTAACCTAATTACACATAAAAGTCGAATTTATGAGAAAATGAAAATTTGAAAAGTCCAGGGACACGGACATGGCGTTCGTGGGCCCGGACATGCTTTGCAAAAACCCTAAATTTGAAAATTTTAATATCTCGTCACCATCTGAGAGCGTTCGTGCTTACGGACAGGGAGTCCGGGACCCCAGACGTAACGTC
This sequence comes from Limonium bicolor, assembly GCA_023374045.1. Classification (NCBI taxonomy): domain Eukaryota; kingdom Viridiplantae; phylum Streptophyta; class Magnoliopsida; order Caryophyllales; family Plumbaginaceae; genus Limonium; species Limonium bicolor. Next base: position 26,024,395 of record CM041778.1, on the reverse strand, counting down.
CGTGGTTGCGGGCCACCCTTGGACAGCGTCGTTTGGGCTGCTCCCGGCCGTGTTTTCGGCTCAAATTTTATGGGTACGTAGCCTAAAGGATTTTAAGTGTGTTAGTGATTGAAAGAATTCAATTTGAAGTCAAATTTAATGCAAAACGTAGCAAACAAGTAAAAGAGCAAAAATAAAAACAAATACTAATTTGGGAGCCAAAAAAGGTTAGTTCGATCCCAAATTACAATAGGGATTCTTGAGAAACTCGTTGATGAAAATTCCGGTTTAGTTCGACCCGAGATTCTGACTACTATGATTGAAGCTGTTCTTCACGTTTAGTGGCAGTTTGAAGGAGATTTGATGATTGTGGAGGCAATAGGAGTTGGAAAACTTGATTTGATGATGATTTTGGTGAATTTTCGGTATTTGATTGTGGGTCAGGAGTTCAAAACTTGAGTGAAAGGAGACGGCTGAGTGCTCCGGTGATTTATGGTTCTTGGAGTTCTGATTTGCTCAAGGGATAAGGTCTCTTATATAGGCAACACTAAAGGTAGAGTAAATTCGGTAAAAACCGAAGTTTACGGGGACTTGGTCGAGTGACTTCTGGAATGAGTTTGGCTATGAAATTTTAACTATGTGTATAGGAAGATATTTTTGATTTTTCTAAGGAAAAAAATAGAATTTTTGAATAATCAAATATTTTTAAATTCAATTTCTTGCCAGATTCAATGACAAATTACTAGAAAAAACTGAAAACTCAAAAAATCAAAATTCCAAAGACATTATGCTCCAAATGTCATCCTCTATCATTTATTATAATTCAAAGTATTCCAAGTTGATTTGAGTCATTTTTGGAGGAGAGAGAAAGCTTACGGGGTGGCTTTTGAGGCCTAAAAATTACGAAAACACCCCTCAAGATGACTTAGCTGTCACCTATGGCTCAAAATGCGCCAATCAAACCGGGATTCCGTGTCCTTTTATAGCCCTCACGCCTTAGAGGCTCTCTTCTAGAGGGTCAAAATTTTGGGTATAACAGTTGTTTTATAACATAGTTATTAAGCTTAGGTTATAAGTGGACCTAGAAACTGAATTGTTCCTAATCAACCCAATCAACATAGGATCAGATTCAAAAACCTGGGGCTCACATTTGTGTACTTATGCAGCATGGAAAGGTGGTAGCATATGCATCAAGGCAGTTGAAAGAGCATGAAACTCATTATCCCACCCACGACTATGAACTAGCTGACTGTCTTCTTTGCCTAAAAGATTAGGAGACATTATTTATATGCAACATCTTGTAAAGTATACACTGATCATAAAAGCCTTAAGTTATTTTCACTCAGAAGGAACTGAATATGAGGTATAGGGGATGGTTAGAGCTTATTAAGGATTATGATCTATAGATTTTGTATCATGAGGTATAGATTTTGTATCATGAGGGTAAAGCTAACGTGGTAGCTGATGCTTTGATTCGAAGAAGAGCCATCCAGTAGGAGCTATGTGGGTTCTACAGGAAGATTTGGTTAGAGACTTCCAAAGATTAAAGCTGGAAGTGGTAGAATCTGGAAAAGTTGAAAGAGAGATTACATGATATAGTATGACAACAAAATTAGATGTTTATGTAGTGATCCTCAAGCATCAACAAGGTGATGTAAAGTTGAAAATGATTTGGAACAAGATAAAAGAGGGGAAAGCTAAAGATTTTGAGATTTACGAAGATGGTAGTTTGAGGTTCAATGGAAGATGGCGTGTACCCTTAGCTTGTACTGAGGTAAAAGAAAATTTGATGAAGGAAGCACATATTCACTTTATTCAGTTCACCCAGAAGGTGACAAACTGTATAAAGATTTGAAGAACCATTTTTGGTGGCTGAAGATGAAGAAATAAGTTGCTGAGTTTGTGTCTCGACATTTGACCTGCCAGAAAGTCAAGTTTGAGCATAAAAGAATGGGAGGTAGTTTACAACCTTGAGAAATTCTAAGGACGCTGGTTTTGCACAAGGACGTCTCTAGTGCCGGAATTGGTGGCGTGCAACCGAATGTGTTGTCGTCAAACACATTGTTGAGTGTGAGTCAGCATGTGATGCCGGATCATTAGCATGCAGCCGGTGCACTGATGCTAGATGCGCTAGGGTGCGCAAGATGGCACGAGGTGCCAAGTAGTGACGGGGAACCGAGTGGGTTCACGTTGATCTCCCTGTCCAGGGGTAAGGCAGCTATGGATATTGTTGTTTCAGTATGCAGCAGGATAAGCTGATGTTGGTTGTGCATGGGTGCATGAACCAACACAGGGTGTTGGGCTATCACCGTCAACGAGAGGAGATGATGCTGGTCACGCATGTGTGCGTGAAATGGCATGGGTTGCCATACTTTCATACACAACCGAGTAGGCTCGGCGTTGGTCACATTGAGTAGCGGAGAGGGTATTGTGCCAATGATTAAGCGTCGAAGCCAGGTGGGCTGATGCGACAACACACGGGTTGGTGTGCAAAGGCACCAGTTGCCCGATTCTTGCACATGACCTGGTTAGGTCAGTGCATTCCGCACAAGTTGGTGCAAGACGTGGCAGTTAATGCCAATTTATATAAACAGGGAACCAAGTAAAGATAACCCTGCTTCCATGAGAACATTGCCGAGGACGGCAAATCCTTCAACGGGGGGAGGGTTTGTCACGCACATTTTTGAGCAAGCAGTTTGGCAGTTGTGGCATGACTTGTCGTTGAACTTGTCTGGTTGCGTGTGATGGAAATATAAATTGGTATGCCTTGTTTAAGTTCCATGGACATGGCCCAGCTCTTTGGGGTTGGCCCGAGGGTCAGACCTAGGGGCGTGATGTCGAGAGCACACGACCCTTGTTGTGTGTAGCCGATGTCGCGTGAGCCTTGCTATGTGCCTTGTTGGCACAAAGGTGTGGTGTCGTGGGCGCTCTGACCTTGTCTGGATCACCCTGTGCCTTATGCTGTCACGGGCACCTAGTGCCCATCTGGACACTACCGTAGGCACCCAGTGCTCATCTGGACACTGTCTGTAGGCACCCTGCTGCAGCTGATGTGAAGTTGGCTCAAAACGTGTGGCACTTTGATAACTTTACTAGGCACTTAAGAAGGCCAAATGTTACCCTTGATTAATAAGGGATGTTGGGAAAGTTTCATGGCAATTGGAGCTTGCATCCGATTTTAGTGTATTTCTAAAGTGTCCTAGACTATGCCGGGGTTTGGCTGCAAAGGGGCATGTCTAGGTCCAGTATGGCCTGAAAGGTAAATTAACCTCTTTAGAGGGCTCGTTAATTTCAGCCAGACCTGTCCTCACGCAGCCTACATGGCTGTGTTCCGGCTGGGCACCCAAGTGCCCGAGGGCCTCAATGGCTACATTATACCCGTAAATGGGGATGTCGGGACGCTCTGTAACACCCCCTTCTACTAATCCTACTCCTTACCGTAATCGTCTCGTAACCGTAATTAAAAATACTTTAATCGCAACATTCACAACGGAACACTCTCACTAAGTAGGCGGGTGCCACAACCATCCATCCAACTACTTAACCATCCATCCACAATGATGACGAGATTAACATAAACCATAACACTTATCAAATGTATCACAAACCATCCGTCCCATAAGTAAATCCATATAAACCTAATAACTAGTGAGCAACTATTAAGATTCATGATATATCACAACCACCACTTGGCACATTTAATACAATGCCATAGTCCGGAAAACTCTTACTCATTCCGTCTAATCAAAATCAAACCATACCCCATCCCGCACTCCGGCGTCAATCATCGTACACCTGCAAAAATGTGGTTGCCAAAAGGCTCAGCACGAGGCTGAGTATGTGGAACTATATGATCCTAGGCCCCATTAGGCCACATGAGTTGATTAGCCGTCTTAACATGCTATTCAATTTTCATGCTGTTCCGGTTTACACCAATATATACATAAGACTGTAAATACGAAAGGTAAACAATTAGCAGTTCATGCATATCATCAACATAATCATCCAGTCAAGTACACCATATACAGACAAATCATCCATTTTAATCTTTAAAGGCATATAATAACCACATCAAAAGTCATACTCTCATGTTCATTTACCATCACTTGAAGCCCCGCTTCCACCATCACTCGTATTATCTTATAGGTGTCATGCTAAAGGACAATTCCCCATTAATACTCAGCATGTTTAATTTAATTTTTGGACAGTAGTCCCCAATGCCAATAATCGGAGATCATTGGACTTCCTGCGTCTCGTGAGAGACGTCCATATGGCCGTAGCCGTGTGCCAGACAACAGCACCCTCTGCCAACCAATCTAAGGCGATCAATTGGATTCCTCAACGAGAGGTTCCACACTTGGATCCTCTCTGGTGATCACACTGCGCAACCTGTTGGAACGTATGCAGACCAGGATTTCCCGTACATATACCACACCACCATACCATCCACCGTTTCTCCATAGTTAAGCGTTTTAACCAACTCGTTTATTTTAGTTTTTGAGTTCTTATGGAGAATTCATTTTATTCGATGCCTTGGTAGGTCTTACTCATACCTAGAAGTCATCTAGGTTATATTCATGTTCAATGCCAATGCTCTAAGATCGGTATCACCGAATCTTTTTCCTAAATTTTAAGTCTTAGATAAATTGAAGTAGTTTTCGACTGAGTCGTACTTCGTTATGTTCACCAACCTTGCTCGTAGCATAATCGCGATGTACAAATCGAGTAGTCCAAGGGACATTCACGCACAATATAAAAAAAACGCTTGCTTACCGAGCATACAATGTCATATAAGCACATGCAATAATTCACACATATCTTCTTGAGCAATTAGCACACAAATGTCTGAAACCAAAGAATCCATCAGGGGTTTAGACCATAGAATCCAACATATCGTACACTAGTCGTAGCTAGTCCCGTAGAGCTGAAATACCCCAAATCTTGATATGTTGCTTAAACATTAAACTATGGTATATTAAGGCTAAAAAGTGCCTTAGAAACGTTAGTGAACGATTTAAACCTTAGTTAAACAATAAAGTACCATAAATACAGTTTGAGCAAAAACATGCTCTAAGCTTGGAGTGAACTTGGTTAGGACCCAAAGAGCCTACCAAGACTTAATAATATTCAATTATGATTTAATAAGGCTAATTAAGTCCTTAGGAAACCTTGGTAGACAATTAAACCAAACAAAACACAAATAAATACCTTGAAGTCAATATGGGCAAAAATGTGCTCTAATCTTGGGATAAATTTGTATAAGACCTAAAGGTCATACCTATACCTTATTTGCATGTTAATGGACATATTAAACCAATTACCAAAGAAAAACAAGCTTGAAAACAAGTTAAAACACAAAATGTGCTTTAAGGAGTCTTAAAGCACATTTTTGAAAAATTGTCTTGTAAATGGGTTTTGAGTGGCTAAATGTCCATCATTACTCTTCAATTAACATGTGTACTACTTAGTATCACATTGGGAGGTCTAAATCAATGGGAAATCAAAATTTTCACAATTATGTGCCTTGGTTAGTGAATAGTGCCCAAATAGTGCTAGTTTTGACTTAAGTCAACTTAGCTTAATTATATGGTCAACATAAGTCATGAAATGCCCTATTATAGGAAGGGGGCCGGTTTCATAAGTGGTGACTCACCACCATGTACAAGATAAGTAAAGAAAAGAAGGAAAAGTAAGTAAAAAGAAGAAATTACCTTTATATGATAAATATCTTCAAAAGTAGACCTCTTACCTCACTTTCTTCTTTCTTCCTTAATTCCCACCGATTTCTTCATCTTCTCCCAAGCTCCATCGGTTTTGATACAGCAAGTAGCCATTCTCCAACTTCCATTGCTTGTAACTTCTAGCTCCATATACCAAATCAAATTCTAAGACCATATTTGTCTTAGTTGGAGCAAGCTCTACACTTCTACCTTTTCAAATCTTCAAAAGCCTCATTTCAGTGCCATGGAGATTCACCATTGAAGGAGCTTGAGCTCACCTTTTCATGCCATGTTATTCTCCTTTGCTTCAAGGTAAGGAAAAACCAAAGAAAACAATATTTCCTTCATTTTTATGCATGTCCAAAAATTCACCATTAATGGTGCCTTCTCTTGTTCTTCCATAGCTCCATTTCAATCTTCTAAGGACAAGGAGGAGTCCTCTCTTGATGCTTATTCAAGCTCTCTTTTTATTCCAAGGTAAAACAACTATCCTAATGTTTTAAGACAATATATATAACCTAGGGTTTGTAAGTAAGTTTAAACATGAAGCTTGAATGCTCATTGGTTTTACTTGTGTATTGACTAGAACATTGACAAGTAACCAAGTCCTCTTGCCGATTTCCAAACAAGGAAGAACAAGAGTGCTCAAGTAAAAATCTTGAAGAAAAGAGGTAAATGTGTTAACCTAATGTGGTGAAAATGCATTAGGAAAAGTGAGCTTAAGTTGTTCACTAAAACTACTTAAGGAGCTAATGGTAAATTGAAATACCCCTAAATTAATTTAAATTAATTTAGGGGATTTATTTTATTAAACCTTTAATAATACTATTAATTATTAAATTATTATATGGAATTATGAATATTAAATTATTATATGGAGTTGTGAAATTTATTAGGGGTTTTCTCCTATTTAACCCTAATTATTATACATTATTAGATAGTATTATGAATTTAATAATAAGATTTATAAGTCAATAAATCTTGGGAAAATTACTAAACACTCCAAATATATTATAAAGATTTTAGGAAGTGTTGGAACATTGTTTTGAAACATAAAAGTCCATATAAAATTCTAGAAACCTTAAAGCTTATTAAGCCTTGCTAGAGTTGACTTTTTGAGAATGGTCAAACCAGGCCATGAAACCTATACCAATAAATAGGTTATGAAAAACCATGAAGATCGATAAAAAGAACGTCAAAAACGGATCATCCTAGCCAAAGTTATGCTAGATTGAAGTTTTGAATCAAAATGTTAAGAGATGCCACGTGTCACTCTGTAATGGGTCGCCCACACTTAGCCGATTCTCTCCCTGAATTTCGGTAACCGATTTCATTACTTTGCCCTAACTTTAGACGGCTATAACTTTTACATCTCTCAATATTTTTCCATGCCGTCTTCTCCATTCTCTTCTCCTACAATTCCTCTTTCCAACCATTACTCACACAAACCCTAACTCAGTCTGAATCAACCGGAAATTGAGTCAAAGTAGCCACCTTGCGAAAACTGGAACTGCAATTCTAGATTTCTCTTCGAAACAGGTAAATTCGATCAGCCATAACTTCTTCGTTACTCATCCAAATTCCATGTTCTTTAGCTCGTTTTGAAGAGCTCTAATTCCTCTAAAACTTTCGTGTTCATGGTCTAAGCTAATTCTCAATGGATTGGAAGTGTAAGACGTCTAAAGTTTCGGTTTCATCAGCACATAAAATCATACCGAAACAGAGAGGTAAACTCGTGTTTTGCGACTTCAATATCTTTCTGTATGGTGCGAGTTAGGTTTAGTTCTTGCTACCAATACGTAGATCTACGTTTGTTCTTTCCAATGAGCCCTTACTCATAATCTAACTCGTTTTGTACTGCTAGTTATAGATCCTCAAAGTTGGCACCACGAACTGTTTAAAGTTCGAGTTTTTCCCAGTTTTCCGAATTGGAATTCACACAATTCGCACAATCCGGTGAGTCTCCGATCAAATTTCTCCGTTTTTGCTGTTCATAGTCGTGTTTCCGATCTAACCCATGTTTTAATTTAGTCAATTTCGTGTTAGATTAGGAGAATTGGTAAGAATTGCAATCGGTTTGAACTCTGTACCGAAAATAAACCCTAACCTTCGAATCGAATTCGAAACTGGATGAACTCTGCATTATAATTGGGGAAATTGACACCAATAGGACCGAAATTTGATTACGAATCCATAGAAACAAGAATCACTCGATTTCGTTCTGTAGATTAGGAGATATTCGTGAATTAGTACTCGACCTGCTATTTGTCTTCGCTGATGAACTCGCAATACAGGGGCCGTCCGATCTCGTTTTAAGAGATTGGACGGCCAAGATTAGATCGGGTGATTTTAAGTTGTTTTAAGTTTCTATGAAAATTCAGTAAATAGCTCTAACTTGTTGATTTTAGTTAATGGCCTTCCCTAAGGTATTTTGACTTGAAATTTTAACCATAGATTCCTTATTTAATCTAGTTTATTTTGATGTAAATTATTATGGTTTTGGAGTTTTTAAACATAAGTTATGATTTTTACAAGTTACGGGTTTTCTGGAATTATTTGGCCAAATTAAAAAGGTATTTTTATGAAATAAAAATTTTATAATATGTCTAAAATGTTATAGTTGCTGTATATTAAATTTGGGAATTTTTGGGCACTGGAAAAAGGTTTTAAAAATTGTGTTTATGAGTTTTTCATAAGAATAACCTATAATATAAGGTTTTTAATGTAACCAAAAATTAAAGTATGGTTTGTTAATTAACTTTTAAGCTGGGGAAAAATAAGGGAAATTAAATTAACATTTTATAACAGTAAGTTTATAAATGTTTTGGTATTGGCTTTTAAGAGAAGTGAAATTATTTACATATATGTATAGATACTTACTTAGTAGAAACTTATATAAATTAAGGAATTTAATTATCCTACATTTTATTTACTATATTATGGGAGTTAATATTTTTAATTAAACTAAGGAATAAATATATATATTTTTACGCGTTTATAAAAAGGGAATTAAGTAGTAACTTAGAGTAAAACAAGGAACTAATTAATTTAACACTTATAATAACTAAATGTTATAAGAGCTAGTATCCTATGATATGGTAAAAGAAATACTTAACGAAACATACTTGGAATACAGTTTAAGGTTGTATTAATAAGATAGTTTAAATATGATAAGTTACATAGGGAATGTCTTAGTTGATTTCTAGTACGGGTACACTTATATATATATTAAAAAAAACAAAGGAAACACTTTATTTAATAAACCATAGGTCGGTTGTAGTTATGCCTAACAGTTATTAAACATAATTAAATACAATAAACTACATAAATAATGTTTTGAACAAATCCTAGTATATATAAATATATACACATTTAACATAAATAAAATTAGATACCTTATAGGAATATAATACGAAGGAATTAGTAAGTTAAACTAAACCTATACATAATACTATTAAAAGAATATTATATGAGCTAGTATTGAATTGTTGTTATGAAATTGAGCTTAAAGAGTTATCTTGGATTTCTAAGATTTATATAAACCATATTAGAATACATGTGTAATATTGTTTGTCAAAGACCATAATGTAAATCTATAATTTGGTAAGGTAATTAATAAGTTGGGACTTAGGAATATTTGTAATTAGATTTTACACAAATAGAACTTACTATATAATTAATGAATAAATGTGATACTTTTACATCTAAATGTTCTTAATATATAAACAATGATAAATAAATAAAATACATTTACATCTAAATGTGAGGTGGAATAGTAAGTCTAGATTTAATCATTTCTTAACATTTATGGTATTGGAATATAACTTAATGTTTTAAGATAAAATCATTAAAAGGGTTATGATATAAAACTATATTAGACTATGATTTGGAAATTTATCTAAATAATAATCCTTAAGTTTCTTGGCATTAGATAAGCCATATGAAATACATTTATAACATTTATTACCAATACTTAGGATGTGAGTTTACAATTAAGTGAGGTATTTAGTAGTTAGAATTTATAGAAGGTTTATAAATAGGAATTTGATACTTAAAACCCTTGAACCTTTTATTAGATAAAGCTAAGTTACATAAGAAATTATATTGATATACTTTACGGTAATGGGAAGTAATGATGGGTTATTTGAATATAAATTAAGAGAATTTTCATAGTAGATTATCTTATTAAATAATTAACAATTTCACTTACGAACCCGAATTTGATTCTTTGATAAATTCTACTCTATGTAGATATATTGTCCATCCTAAATACAACAAAGGAAATTTATTTATTAGGTTATTCCTTTGAAACCTTAGGTTTTGTAAAACAATTTAAAACGTATTTAAGGCTTAAGTTTATTGAAGTTTGGTACAAAAGGATTATACATAGTCTATAGAGTGAATGGGTGTAAAAATAAAATGTTTAGGAGATTAAAGGTAGGTAAGGATACGTAAAAGGTTATATTTAAACACCTTATTATATAAGTAATAATTAAGCAAATAATGTACCTTGTGAATACTAAATGTAAGAGTTTGATAAGTCTAAGTTAACTATAATATAGTTGTTTCAAGATGAAAAGTAATTTAACATCTTATGTCAAGATTATTAGCTGGATGTAATAAAAAGTCTTTCTGGACTAAAGATAAGATAAATGAGCTAGTAACTCAATTAGGTTATGATATAATGCGTCCACAACACTGTGGTTCCAATATACAAGATGTAGATCTTAATTAAGTTAAGGGGAAAACTTAATTCCAATGGATTATCTAGTAGATATTGATAAAATACATAATCATTACATTGTGAATTAATAGTATAGTATTCTAAGATAAACCTATTGTAGGTCATGAGACGATGTTATTCTAAAGTAAGAGTAAAAGTATTGAGCTTAAGAATTGTTATTGAAATTCTAAGATTGATTGAATAACATATAATGCACTTTTAATGTGAAGATTGTGGTTAAGTATGAATAAAGTGGATATGAGTGGACAATTAGCAAATGTTGATCGAATACATTCCTTGATCTTACCACCTTGGGCTATACAACGTTCTCAGATAACACAAAGATTATACATAACATTTAGTGAGGGCTTAAAGGATAATTGAGACTTTGAAATAAGAGTAAGGAGTTTATTTAAGCGTAACATAGGCTACAAGTGGTTGATGATAGATTACCTTTAATATTCTTCAGAGTACTGTTGATTGTTTGCGCAAGTTGATTAGAACTACTACAACGTTACCCAGGTACGATTTCTCGTACTCAGCTTGTTGTGTTTTGGACTCTATGGAATGTTTTGTACGATTTCTCGTACTACGTTATTTTTACTGATTGACTTGTGGAATGTTTTGGAAAACGCTAACTGGCTTTAAGAGGAACTTCTAAAAAAAATGGTTGTGTGACTGACTCAGCTTGTGTGACTAACTGAGCCTTGGATGTGGAACTCACTTGGGTATTGGTTTCTTCTACTTGGTTGCCCGTTAGACATTGGCTGCTTAGGGTTTACGCTTCTGCACTCTGTAGGACTGAGTGTTTTGGTATTGCTCTGGGTAGTTGGTGATCTAGCGGGATTTTTGGAAAAGGTCAATCTTGGAAATCTTTCTTTCGACGTGCGCGCGTCTTCAATGGTAACAGTGAGGGGCTGTATATCCCCTGTCCCAGAAAGGGACGTGATAGACAGTGAGGGGCTGTATATCCCCTGTCCTTAGTGGACGTGATAGACAGTGAGGGGCTGTATATCCCCTGTCCTTAGTGGACGTGGTAGACAGTGAGGGGCTGTATATCCCCTGTCCTTAGTGGACGTGATAAACAGTGAGGGGCTGTATATCCCCTGTCCTAAAAGGACGTTATTGGCGGTGGGGGCCATATCTCTCAGTTGAAATTATTCCACTCTTGAGTTCTTGGTTCTTGGATCTGTTTTATCATTCCTAGTCCTTTGTGACTATCTGAGTTTTTCTACTCCTAATGGGAATTGGGTTTAACTAAGGAAATGGATGTTCACTAACCCATGATGTGATTTTGTTTCACTAACTTTACCCTTTTCTATCATTTATCTTTATCCTTAACTTGTTATCTTTGGCTTGGTGATTTTAAAGTGCCTTGTTTCCCTGCTTTACTTTTAAGAGTTTAATTTCAAGTTACTGTTTATTTTGAAGAGTTTCGTTTAAAAGATTGTTTTGGAGAATTGTACCAATTCCATTCCAGGGAACAGACTCACCCCTCCCGGGGTGGGCTGCTTGGTTTCATCTTGCAGGTACAAATTGATTTACAGGTGGCCACGAAGAGCATGAGTGATTGGGATGGGATTAGGTTTATGGAGAGTGAATGTACTTTATTATTGTTATGTTAATGTTAAGTTTTCTCGAAGTTCAGACCGTAACTTAGATAATTGTAATGGTTGTAATTGGTGAGGTTGGTACCGGGTGTTTGGAGCCCGATGGTCTGTAGCACCTTTAGTTTATTTTCCGCTGTTGTTTTATTATTATAGGGGTGTTATGAACCCGAGAAAACAAGCCGAGTGAAATACTTAGATTATAGGTGCACTTAAAACTGGGGAACTGGGGTAGAATTGGGAAGTGAGGACTCCAATAAGGCACGACTCCTAACCCTTTTTGGAATTATGAATGATTCCTTTACACACTTTCCTTTTGTGAATGTCTGTTGAGTGTGATGTGTTGTTATACCGTTCCAACAATAAACTACAGAAATATATATAAGTTTGGAACACCCTATATTAAGTGCGATAAGATTTTGGTTGAGATAAACCAAATATTAAGCTATTTCTCAAAAGCATGCTCATGAAGAATACATTGCTAAAAAAATGCAATCCTTTAAAAGCTAGTACACCAATTCCTAGAATTTTAAAGAATACTTATGGTTCAAAACAGTATACAAATAGAACTTTACATAATTAAATTAGTATTGATATTATGTGGAAGTACTTCAACTCCTTTAAAGTTTGAAAATAAATCTCATGAACTTCTTGGTATCAATTTATTACCTAAAGATAATGTTGAAGATAAATCTTAAGTCTAGAGAACTATTAAGTTAACAAACACCAGTAGCATGCACCCGAACCCGTAAACCGCACTAAAGCTCTATGCTAACTTTAGAAAGAAAACACCTAAACCTAACACCCTACGAGAAGTGCCAGGTGCGACGAACTCCTAGGCTGAAAGTAGTGGGGGTGCACACCCACTTCTAGAAGTTTAGGGGCTAGGCAAGCCTTGTCATCTAACCGTAAATAAACTTCTACGCAAGTGATGGATTGTGTTGAACTTGAGGGGAAGTGGTGGTAAGACGTTACCATCATGAAATCTTGAGCTAGGCATATTTCATTACTAGCCACAATGAACAATTCAAAACTTATATATTAAGATCCAGTACTAAATTCATGCATGTAAAGAGTTTACCGAGTTAAATCCTTGATGAAAAATACTTACCTATGGAGTGAAAACACATGAGTAATAATAAACTAAATATTATTGAGCCTTAAATACTTGGAGTATTGAGTGCCTAGTGAAAAATTGGAAGTTACTTAAAGATTTGGAAATCCTCATGTTATTTAGAAGTTTAACCTTATACATAGATAAAATCTTAGAAGTCACACTAAGAGTGATATTTACAAAAGCCACCATTGTCTAAGGGAGTACTAAGATTTAATAATCAGGAGAATACTTACATAGAACAAACCTTAAGAAAAATAATTACCAATAGTGAGTGAGTTTTCATTAGACTAGCTCACTTGACTTAAAATTTTATATAGAGTCCCTACCTTAAAAAAATATAATATATAAATTTTAAGATAAAGGAATCAGATTTTGGAAGAACTTCCTAAAATTCTGCCTTGGGTGAAGCTATATAATAAGTAAATTTTATAAAGTAAACACTGAATGAATCGTCTAAAATACGATAGTTAATTATAAAAAAAACAATTGAAACTTGAAAAGTCACAAAAAATATTTATCTTATAGAGTTTTAACATATGGTTGACTAATAAACCTTTGAAGATAATTTTGGAAGATTATTGAGGATTATTAAATGATCGGGAATATTATGTTAAACTACTCAAGTATGTTACACCTGGTTTATAGCTTGGTAATATAATTGATATGATAAATGATCATATATGGACATATAATTCGTATCAGTCATTAAATGAATGGATAATAATCATAAGATAAAATTTTATAACCACCAAGGAAATACAATTACATAACAATCAAGAGATACAGATATATGTAACGATTATAGATAAAATCAACGGTGCAGTAAATTCACAACAAAGCTGGTTAATAAGGTGTTGAATTCTTTGAATGTGCCGTTAGTAGCGGTACGAGGGCGTACCTTAGCTCTTTTAAGGTGGATATGTTGGCATACTCCTCCTTTGTTATCTCATCCGGATTATGCCTCGTTGCATTGTTAGTAAAAGGAGAACAGTATTAGTAGAATGAGAGGTGTTTGTATGTGCTTGGCTTTTTACATTATGACTCAGTTATGACTCAGTATGTGACTGTTGATTTTCATCATGCTATGTCTTGGTATATCTTGGTTCGTTTTGAGTTTGAGTAATCTCGAGTGGAATGTTGTTATGGAAATGGATAGAAGTAAAGGATTGGATTGGTATGGAATTTCATTGGAATTATCATTGCCTTAGCACACCCGAAGCGGTGTGAGTGCCTACAAGTTGATTTTCTTAAACTTCGAGGCGAAGTTTCTTTTAAGGGGGATATACTGAAATACCCCTAAATTAATTTAAATTAATTTAGGGGATTTCTTTTATTAAACCTTTAATAATACTATTAATTATTAAATTATTATATGGAATTATGAATATTAAATTATTATATGGAGTTGTGAAATTTATTTAGGGGTTTTCTCCTATTTAACCCTAATTATTATACATTATTAGATAGTATTATGAATTTAATAATAAGATTTATAAGTCAATAAATCTTGGGAAAATTACTAAACACTCCAAATATATTATAAAGATTTTAGGAAGTGTTGAACATTGTTTTGAAACATAAAAGTCAATATAAAATTCTAGAAACCTTAAAGCTTATTAAGCCTTGCTAGAGTTGACTTTTTGAGAATGGTCAAACCAGGCCATGAAACCTATACCAATAAATAGGTTATGAAAAACCATGAAGATCGATAAAAGAACGTCAAAAACGGATCATCCTAGCCAAAGTTATGCTAGATTGAAGTTTTGAATCAAAATTTTAAGAGATGCCACGTGTCACTCTGTAATGGGTCGCCCACACTTAGCCGATTCTCTCCCTGAATTTCGGTAATCGATTTCATTACTTTGCCCTAACTTTAGACGGCTATAACTTTTACATCTCTCAATATTTTTCCATGTCGTCTTCTCCATTCTCTTCTCCTACAATTACTCTTTCCAACCATTACTCACACAAAACCTAACTCAGTCTGAATCAACCAAAAATTGAGTCAAAGTAGCCACCTTGCGAAAACTGGAACTGCAATTCCAGATTTCTCTTCGAAACAGGTAAATTCGATCAGCCATAACTTCTTCGTTACTCATCCAAATTCCATGTTCTTTAGCTCGTTTTGAAGAGCTCTAATTCCTCTAAAACTTTCGTGTTTATGGTCTAAGCTAATTCTCAACGGATTGGAAGTGTAAGACGTCTAAAGTTTCGGTTTCATCAGCACATAAAATCATACCGAAACAGAGAGGTAAACTCGTGTTTTGCGACTTCAATATCTTTCTGTATGGTGCGAGTTAGGTTTAGTTCTTGCTACCAATACGTAGATCTACGTTTGTTCTTTCCAATGAGCCCTTACTCATAATCTAACTCGTTTTGTACTGCTAGTTATAGATCCTCAAAGTTGGCACCACGAACTGTTTAAAGTTCGAGTTTTTCCCAGTTTTCGAATTGGAATTCACACAATTCGCACAATCCGGTGAGTCTCCGATCAAATTTCTCCGTTTTGCTGTTCGTAGTCGTGTTTCCGATCTAACCCATGTTTTAATTTAGTCAATTTCGTGTTAGATTAGGAGAATTGGTAAGAATTGCAATCGGTTTGAACTCTGTACCGAAAATAAACCCTAACCTTCGAATCGAATTCGAAACTGGATGAACTCTGCATTATAATTGGGGAAATTGACACCAATAGAACCGAAATTTGATTACGAATCCATAGAAACAAGAATCACTCGATTTCGTTCTGTAGATTAGGAGATATTCGTGATTAGTACTCGACCTGTTTGTCTTCGCTGATGAACTCGCAATACAGGGGCCGTCCGATCTCGTTTTAAGAGATTGGACGGCCAAGATTAGATCGGGTGATTTTAAGTTGTTTTAAGTTTCTATAAAAATTCAGTAAATAGCTCTAACTTGTTGATTTTAGTTAATGGCCTTCCCGAAGGTATTTTGACTTGAAATTTTAACCATAGATTCCTTATTTAATCTAGTTTATTTTGATGTAAATTATTATGGTTTTGGAGTTTTTAAACATAAGTTATGATTTTTACAAGTTACGGGTTATCTGGAATTATTTGGCCAAATTAAAAAGGTATTTTTATGAAATAAAAATTTTATAATATGTATAAAATGTTATAGTTGCTGTATATTAAATTTGGGAATTTTGTGGCACTGGAAAAAGGTTTTAAAAATTGTGTTTATGAGTTTTTCATAAGAATAACCTATAATATAAGGTTTTTAATGTAACCAAAAATTAAAGTATGGTTTGTTAATTAACTTTTAAGCTGGGGAAAAATAAGGGAAATTAAATTAACATTTTATAACAGTAAGTTTATAAATGTTTTGGTATTGGCTTTTAAGAGAAGTGAAATTATTTACATATATGTATAGATACTTACTTAGTAGAAACTTATATAAATTAAGGAATTTAATTATCCTACATTTTATTTACTATATTATGGGAGTTAATATTTTTAATTAAACTAAGGAATAAATATATATATTTTTACGTTTATAAAAGGGAATTAAGTAGTAACTTAGAGTAAAACAAGGAACTAATTAATTAACACTTATAATAACTAAATGTTATAAGAGCTAGTATCCTATGATATGGTAAAAGAAATACTTAACGAAACATACTTGGAATACAGTTTAAGGTTGTATTAATAAGATAGTTTAAATATGATAAGTTACATAGGGAATGTCTTAGTTGATTTCTAGTACGGGTACACTTATATATATTAAAAAAACAAAGGAAACACTTTATTTAATAAACCATAGGTCGGTTGTAGTTATGCCTAAAAGTTATTAAACATAATTAAATACAATAAACTACATAAATAATGTTTTGAACAAATCCTAGTATATATAAATATATACACATTTAACATAAATAAAATTAGATACCTTATAGGAAATATAATACGAAGGAATTAGTAAGTTAAACTAAACCTATACATAATACTATTAAAAGAATATTATATGAGCTAGTATTGAATTGTGGTTATGAAATTGAGCTTAAAGAGTTATCTTGGATTTCTAAGATTTATATAAACCATATTAGAATACATGTGTAATATTGTTTGTCAAAGACCATAATGTAAATCTATAATTTGGTTAGGTAATTAATAAGTTGGGACTTAGGAATATTTGTAATTAGATTTTACACAAATAGAACTTACTATAAATTAATGAAAAATGTTTACATCTAAATGTTCTTAATATATAAACAATGATAATAAATAAAATACTTTTACACTAAATGTGAGGTGGAATAGTAAGTCTAGATTTAATCATTCTTAACATTTATGGTATTGGAATATAACTTAATGTTTTAAGATAAAATCATTAAAAGGGTTATGATATAAAACTATATTAGACTATGATTTGGAAATTTATCTAAATAATAATCCTTAAGTTTCTTGGCATTAGATAAGCCATATGAAATACATTTATAACATTTATTACCAATACTTAGGATGTGAGTTTACAATTAAGTGAGGTATTTAGTAGTTAGAATTTATAGAAGGTTTATAAATAGGAATTTGATACTTAAAACCTTTGAACCTTTTATTAGATAAAGCTAAGTTACATAAGAATTATATTGATATACTTTACGGTAATGGGAAGTAATGATGGGTTATTTGAATATAAAATAAGAGAATTTTCATAGTAGATTATCTTATTAAATAATTAACAATTTCACTTACGAACCCGAATTTGATTCTTTGATAAATTCTACTCTATGTAGATATATTGTCCATCCTAAATACAACAAAGGAAATTTATTTATTAGGTTTTCCTTTGAAACCTTAGGTTTTGTAAAACAATTTAAAACGTATTTAAGGCTTAAGTTTATTGAAGTTTGGTACAAAAGGATTATACATAGTCTATAGAGTGAATGGGTGTAAAAATAAAATGTTTAGGAGATTAAAGGTAGGTAAGGATACGTAAAAGGTTATATTTAAACACCTTATTATATAAGTAATAATTAAGCAAATAATGTACCTTGTGAATACTAAATGTAAGAGTTCGATAAGTCTAAGTTAACTATAATATAGTTGTTTCAAGATGAAAAGTAATTTAACATCTTATGTCAAGATTATTAGCTGGATGTAATAAAAAGTCTTTCTAGACTAAAGATAAGATAAATGAGCTAGTAACTCAATTAGGTTATGATATAATGCGTCTACAACATTGTGGTTCCAATATACAAGATGTAGATCTTAATTAAGTTAAGGGGAAAACTTAATTCCAATGGATTATCTAGTAGATATTGATAAAATACATAATCATTACATTGTGAATTAATAGTATAGTATTCTAAGATAAACCTATTGTAGGTCATGAGACGATGTTATTCTAAAGTAAGAGTAAAAGTATTGAGCTTAAGAATTGTTATTGAAATTCTAAGATTGATTGAATAACATATAATGCACTTTTAATGTGAAGATTGTGGTTAAGTATGAATAAAGTGGATATGAGTGGACAATTAGCAAATGTTGATCGAATACATTCCTTGATCTTACCACCTTGGGCTATACAACGTTCTCAGATAACACAAAGATTATACATAACATTTAAGTGAGGGCTCAAAGGATAATTGAGACTTTGAAATAAGAGTAAGGAGTTTATTTAAGCGTAACATAGGCTACAAGTGGTTGATGATAGATTACCTTTAATATTCTTCAGAGTACTGTTGATTGTTTGCGCAAGTTGATTAGAACTGCTACAACGTTACCCAGGTACGATTTCTCGTACTTAGCTTGTTGTGTTTTGGACTCTATGGAATGTTTTGTACGATTTCTCGTACTACGTTATTTTTGCTGATTGACTTGTGGAATGTTTTGGAAAACGCTAACTGGCTTTAAGAGGAACTTCTAAAAAAGGAAATGGTTGTGTGACTGACTCAGCTTGTGTGACTAACTGAGCCTTGGATGTGGAACTCACTTGGGTATTGGTTTCTTCTACTTGGTTGCCCGTTAGACATTGGCTGCTTAGGGTTTACGCTTCTGCACTCTGTAGGACTGAGTGTTTTGGTATTGCTCTGGGTAGTTGGTGATCTAGCGGGATTTTTGGAAAAGGTCAATCTTGGAAATCTTTCTTTCGACGTGCGCGCGTCTTCAATGGTAACAGTGAGGGGCTGTATATCCCATGTCCCAGAAAGGGACGTGATAGACAGTGAGGGGCTGTATATCCCCTGTCCTTAGTGGACGTGATAGACAGTGAGGGGCTGTATATCCCCTGTCCTTAGTGGACGTGGTAGACAGTGAGGGGCTGTATATCCCCTGTCCTTAGTGGACGTGATAAACAGTGAGGGGCTGTATATCCCCTGTCCTAAAAGGACGTGATTGGCGGTGGGGGCCATATCTCCCAGTTGAAATTATTCCACTCTTGAGTTCTTGGTTATTGGATCTGTTTTATCATTCCCAGTCCTTTGTGACTATCTGAGTTTTTCTACTCCTAATGGGAATTGGGTTTAACTAAGGAAATGGATGTTCACTAACCCATGATGTGATTTTGTTTCACTAACTTTACCCTTTTCTATCATTTATCTTTATCCTTAACTTGTTATCTTTGGCTTGGTGATTTTAAAGTGCCTTGTTTCCCTGCTTTACTTTCAAGAGTTTAATTTCAAGTTACTGTTTATTTTGAAGAGTTTCGTTTAAAAGATTGTTTTGGAGAATTGTACCAGTTCCATTCCAGGGAACTGACTCACCCCTCCCGGGGTGGGCTGCTTGGTTTCATCTTGCAGGTACAAATTGATTTACAGGTGGCCACATAGAGCATGAGTGATTGGGATGGGATTAGGTTTATGGAGAGTGAATGTACTTTATTATTGTTATGTTAATGTTAAGTTTTCTCGAAGTTCAGACCGTAACTTAGATAATTGTAATGGTTGTAATTGGTGAGGTTGGTACCGGGTGCTTGGAGCCCGATGGTCTGTAGCACCTTTAGTTTATTTTCCGCTGTTGTTTTATTATTATAGGGGTGTTACATAAATGAGTTAGTAAAATGCTCTCAAGGAGTTTATTAAGGGCATATGAGGTGTTGTGTGTATTTGCAGGTTGAAGGCAATTATTATGTGGAAATTCAATGTTTAAGTTTAATGCAATTTAAGGGCCTAAGTGCCAAGCAATTTAAGATTATGCACTATATTGTTATGTAGTGTAGTTTAAGGGTTTTGTTGTGTGAAAGAACATTCTTTGTGATGATGGATGTCGTGGATGGGTAAAGGAGGAAAACAATATGTTTGTGTGTAAGGAATGTGTATTAAGTGATTAAGTGTTTTTGGTTGTGAAAAGGTGAAAACCTATGTGTTTTGGGTGTAAGAATATACAAGAGAAGCCATGGAGAAATTTGGTTAATGACCAAGGAGTTTCAAGTGTCTAAATGATGTTTGGTGACCTAGGTTGAACTAGGAATGATTAAGGTTTAAATTGGTGAAATAAGGTGATTTAAGGTGTTCTTAGGTGTTAAAATGTCTTGGGTGTTATCTTGGAGGAATTAGGATGCAAATGAGAATTTTAAGGATACTTCAAGCCATGGTGAGATTGTGTTAAAGATTTATACAAGTTTTGGTACCAATGAGGAAGTAAGGTGTTGTAAGGAAGATGTGTGAATTTGTGGAGAAAATTCTTGGAAGAACTTAAAGTGTTTTGATGGGCTAAATAATGTGTGGGAACATGTTATAAACCTAAGGGGGAAACATTATAAGTGTTGGGCATTTTGGCAAGAAATGAGTAAGTGTTTAAGGGAGTAGAAAATAAGGTTCTTGGCACGTCCGAACTTCCGTCCGAACATGGACGTTCGGACATGCCCTGTTGCGCGTAAGTTTCCTGAGCTTCGACCAGTGTCCGAACTACCGTCCGAATTTGGACTATTCTCTGTTTTGGCCTCGAACAGTGTCCGAACTTGGGGAAGCTCGGACGCATGTTCGGACAGTCGTCAGTATACACCCATTTGAGCCTCGAACAGTGTCCGAACTTGGGAAGTCCGGACACAAGTTCGGACAAGGCGCTGTTTTAACCAAAAACTCTATTTAAGGTTAGAAAATGATATCTAATGATAGGGATTGATAAGTAATGATGTTATGAGATTGTTAAGGACATGTTAAGTGAGTTATAATGACAATTTAGTGGGTGAAAAGTTGTATTAAAATGTAAGAATAAAACAAGTTAAAATGTGAAGTTATATAACTAGTTACGGGAGTAAGTCATGAACTTAAACTTTAAACAATCAAGTTATCCCGATGTTAACGAAAGTAAATGTAATGTTACCAGTTGTTCAAAGATGTTACGAGGAACATGTGATGGCACGTTAGAGTGAAACCCCGGTGACAGGTATGGTTTTCTTGCAACCTGCGTCCTACCGGATTACACCGGCTTGTGTGCCAATGTGTTTTTCTGAATGTTTGCCATGTTATAAGATAAAAGTATGTAATGAGTTTACAGTAATTCATATATGTGGCATGTCTAGTTCCGATACCATTTAACCTCGAAAGTGTTAAACCTTAGCTAACTGAGTCTAGGATCACATAAGAGATCGGTATTCGGATTTAACGACCCGAACCATGGGACGTTCTAACCACGGCTATGCGTGAGTTAATTGTGTGATGTTTGTGTGTGAATGTATGGAACTCCCTTGTGTGTTTAACCCAGTTGTAATACTGTATGGTGTATGGATGTGATAGGTTCCACAGTGGAGCCCTTAACTATGTTTATATATATATATATTATGGGGGGTGAGGAATCCGGTTGTTCCGGTCGCGCGTTGTTTGGGAGTGGGTATCCATCCTTGCTTTACCTTCCTCTCTGTTATGGTTGTTTTTCCTTCTTGGATTACGATCTCCCACTAGCTTACTCCAAAGCTTAACTATTCTGACTTATGATCAGTCTAGGGGGAACATGTATTGTGCGGTGTGTTCGGATCACTATGTCCGATCCATCTTTGTGTTAAGTTATCCGTTCGTCTAAAAGGACGGTAACGAGTTATGTAAACGAGCTTAGCATGAGTTTGACAGCATTCTCTAGGCTCTCCAGTGAACTAACTATGTTTGGGGCGGTTCCTAAAGAGATCCGTACCCGTTATGTTATGTGTTATTGATGTACTGCAATGATTATTGTGATGTGATGTTATATGTTGATTAAAATGTGGAGTATGTGGATCATGGATATGAATCCCAGTTTATAATAAGAGGCATTTGAGGATAACCCGATTAGTGGGAAAGTGCCGTCTATTAAGGAAGTAGCTCAATTAGAGGAGAAACACTCTAGGGTTAAAGAACACAATGAGTGATTTATTAAGTGTAGATGTGATGTCTGTTTGTTGAGCCCTATTGTTGTGTGTATGTAATGTGTTATGTGTTTACGGTTACATGCATGGTTAAATATAATCAACCGCATGCTAAGATGACAATTAGTTGTGCGTGGCCCGGTAGCATGCGGGCTGCGGGATTACCATACCAGCAAAGGTGCTGAGCCCCTGGGGGGCCACCCTTTCTCTTCTTTTTCCTATTTCAGGTACAAGGAGCTGGAAGTCGTTCGAGAGTAGGACGGGGTAGTCGTTTGTACATGGGTAGTTATTTAAGTTGTATATGTACAGTAGGTGCAGTAAGACTGAAATTGTTATCGGCATTAGTTTGTAAATACTCGGTACAGTTGGAAGGTATGTGTATGTTTTGTTGTTAATGGAAAGGGATAGTAATGTGTAGTCGCTCGGGAATCTAGTCCATCAGACCGATACAATGTATACGTAATTGCCTTGTTAGCCACGTGGGTGGTTAACGGCGTGTAACACCAACGAGTTAAGTAATGTGATGAAGTATATTTTCCGTTGCAGTTTGTTGTTAAATGTGTTGTTGTAGGATGGGGTGTTACAAGAGCAGACGCTGACCCCGCGGCGATCTCTCCCGTTACCGCTACTGGTCCTCTACCAAGTATATGCTGGAATAATTAACTCTAAGTATTAATACTTATGTTTCAAATCCTGCTATCTATTCCAGAAGAATGTTAGCCCCTTCCCGGTAACTAACCCCCATAGTCGGTTTGTTGTTTTACTCTTGTTCTTATTAAATTGAGATTTAATTCAAACTGTACTCCATTTGTTACCAGGATATTTATGTGATAACTATCTATCACTTAGGACTCAATCCTCTTTCATTACCTACATTAGTCCTTAGGTAATATATGCTTATACATATTCATGGTCATTTATAACTCATTTCCCACATCTTATATGTTCATTAATCACTACCCTTTAACTCACCCTTAATTACTTTCTAACACATTTCACCCTAGCTCATTTATTTAATGAGTTACCAATGAAAATCCAAAGTTTAATTCTTCGATTTAGGTCAACCCGATATTTCCTGAATAACATTAACCCCTTCGGTAACTAGATCTTTATCTAGTTACATCACTCGAGTATATATATATATATATATATATAAATATATATAGGATTAGTTTAACCCTTATTATTTCATGTTACTACTAACATGTGGTAACAACTTACCACTCAAGATTAAGCCTTAGAATTCATCTCATTAAATCCATAAACTTGTACTTCATCTTTATATATACGTTTATATCTCAAGGTCGGTATATATATATATGTGTCTAACAATATAGTTACTACTATATGTTATAATTGGCCCTATAACTTTATAACTCCTTATTTACACATCCTTTTTCAACCTTATAATATAACATCATTTAATACTTATATCTTCATTCCCACCTTACAACATGTTCCATTAAAATCCCATGTGGTTATGTAATCACTTCCATTTAATCCACTTAATCCCATATATTCATATTAATCATTATGAATTATGATCCTCACTTATTTCGTGGATTTGTTTTATCATTTTACGTGAGAACACCTTGACTCTTCTAAGTGTTATTCCTCACACTTTATTTACTAAGAATATAATCTTAGTATCTCATAATATTACATATAATGTTTTAAGCGCATTATATCTTTTTCTTTAATTTTATAAGGTCTCACCTTACATTATAATTCTTCTAGTTATGTATAATCTCATCATTTTATGTGAGTATTTATCTTCCCATTCTCGTACTAATCCCTTCATTTATCCCACCACCTTCAACTTGACATTATTCATAATGTCGTAGTGATATTGTATTATCACATAAGTTATAAAGTTGTAAACTTTATTATAACCTTTACTTATAATCCTTATATTTTCAAGTAGTTCATTATTTCATGTAACTACTAATATTCACATAATTCCTTATTAACCTCCATTTAAATTCCAACCGACTTTACATTAATGTCACCCCATGACATTTCTCAACCTTATGTTAAATTCAACCTCAACTTTAATAATTCACGCTAATATCATACTATCAAACTATCACATAAATGTCACCCCACTAGTTTTCGAAAATTATCAAACTATCACATAAACTTTCCAAATATTATAAAAACCCTCTAATATCATATCTTATGATATTTATTCCCTTATTTAATTTATCATATAGTTTCCTATTCATTAAGTTAATTGCCGAACAGCACTCCAAGTTTCCAACATTTTATTCCTTTCACTCACAACTTCTTTTTAATGACACATTAATCCCCATTATTTATAAGCTTTTTAAAAAATCCTTAAACTTTATATTATACAATTTAATTATTTAAAATACCAAATCACCCCAATAAACTTTATAAATTCCAAATATTCCCCTCTAGTCGGTTTTTATGAATTCTAACCCATACTTTTCCGTATTTACACTTTGGCCCCCTTTTATTTTACAAACTTACAATTATATACCAAAACTTTATATTATACATATTAACTTATTAATTTCCAAAAACTCACCCAATAATTTTCCAAAAATTATGGACAGGCCTCTATAGTCTATTTAATTTGATTTTGACCACAACTTTCGGTTAATTACATATTAACCCCATAAGTTTTATAAATGTTATATTTTAATACTTAAACCATACATTATACTCCTTAATTTATGAAATCCCAAAACTAACCCAGAATTTCTCCATAATTCAGTAACAGCCCCTAGGGCTCTTATAATTCCATTCTCACCCCAAGATTTCGGTAATTACCAAATCACTACAAATACTTTTATAAATTCCATTATTAACTTAATAACTTATTAAATCACCAAAATAATTAATCTTATTATTCTAATTTGGTCAAACCTCATCTATGGTCAAGGTTGACCATCCAAACACTCATTGACCCCATTTCCAATATTTATAGAATTCACCCACTTTTTATTTTTGATTTTTAAGGTATTTAAACTTTATAAGATCATATATTATGTTTTTATTTGTCACAAATACCCCCATTCGATTTTTAATTTATATTTAGCACCCAATAATTTATTTAATTACAGTTTGACCCCATACATAGTTTATTTATTTACTTAGACATTTTATAAGGTTTCAAAAATTATTTGAACCATGTCATCAACTTATAAATCTACCAATATTTTTCTAATATATTCCTAGATGATTATAGGTACTAGAGTTATTATTTTGCACCAGAAATTTATACCACTTCCCAAATCAACTTATAAATTTAATAATAACTATTTAAGACTCAAAATACCCATAATAACATAGCCTGATTATATGGCCTTAAAAATAGCATAATAATAACTTTTAAATGGCATTAAAATGCCTTCTAAATTATATCATGTCACGGTTTGCAACCTAATTTATAATAATACCATTAAATTTTTTTCTTTCCTTAATCACTCATGAGGTAACCTTAAATAAGCCATTAGCACTTAGTCTCCCAAATCAACTATTTAATCATTTATTTTCTACACATTTTTAGGATTTAAATAGCACATACATAAACAGTTTCCCTCTCGGTTTGCACCAATTATAATTAATTCTCTTAAGCCATTTTTTGCTTCCATTAATATCTTGTAGAATATACATTAATAGCTACTAACAATTTATCCCACTAAGCAAGTACTCACCCTTAATTTTATACACATATTTAGGATCTAAACAACCTATATACATACACATGTTCTCGGCTAATAGTAATTTCCCCAACTAATAATTAACTTAAAACATTATCAAGAGTTTATGAGCACTTACTTGAACTTAATCATCAAGAAATTCTCCACCAGCCACACACCCTCCACGGCTATATATTACACATAGCCTTAATTAGATTTTTGTATGTAAAGTTCCTTAAACCCACCATACAATCCTTAAAGTTTTTAGGGGTATAATTACCTCTTTAAAAAAATGGATTTCTTCCTCTTGTAACTCTTCCTCAGCTCTCGGTTTTCCAGGGGAGTACACCCAACATTTGTTTCAGTCATTTACATCATGGAAGAGACTAGGTTAGTGACCATGTAATTAGCTAGTTTGATGAGTTGTTAAGCATAGTTTTTAAGCATTAAAATGAGTGACCATTACCTTGGTTTGAAGGAGGTTTCCAAGCTATTTTTGGACTGCTAAATCAGAGAGGATATGTTCAGTTTGTGCATCGAAAACAGAGAGGAAAGGAGCAGCTCAAGAACCATAGTTAATATCAATTTTTACCTTGCATTTCCAGCCTCCTTAAGGTGTTTTTTGGTGTCTATTTTTAGCTCAAGAAAGGCTTAAAATCAACCTCTATACATGTATAAAGATAGGTGGAAAAGGTTGTTAAAGTCTGTATACTTTCGGACATGAGTGCAAGAGGATGAAGGATGTGTTCTTGAGTGTGTTTTCCTCACCTTTAGAGATGAAGATGAGTTCCTCAGCCCCTTGCACAACCTTCAGCCTAGTTTGGAGCTTCAAAGATGGAGTTCCATGCTTGGAAAATGGCAGAAAATCAGGTGGAGAAATGGGGCCGTAGAAACCACAAAGAAAGAGCAAGAAAAGAAGAGGCTAGTTAGCTTGTTCTCGCTGGTAACTTTCTTATTGTTCATAGCCGGATATGAGAGGGGATTAGGTGTGATTTCTACTGTCTTTATGGAGGAGGAAAAGAGCTGCATTATGTAGCTATATGGAGGGGGAGAACGAGTGGAATGTTACCCATATAGGAACCGAAAAAGAAGAAGGATGAAGGAGCTTATCTCTTCTTGCCTTTGTTCCTGTTGGTACCGACTGGGATTAAGCAGAAAGGGAAGTGGAGATTGTTGTCAAGCAGGAGGAGAAGGAACCGGTGGGGATTACTTTGGAAGAACCGAAAGGAAGAAGGGAATGGAAGAGAGCAGTAGGTAGGAGAAGTGGAGAGGAGGAAAAGGGTTGTCTTGTCCCTTGATGCTTCGGTCGTGTATGAAGGAGGGAGTACAGCTGTTGCTGTCAACATAAGAAGAAAAAGGAGGTCTGGCGTGCAAGATAGCAGAGAAATAAAGAAAGAAAGAAAAAGACTGCTGATGTAAGCAGGAGGATAGAAATTTGGCATGAATTAAGAAGAGGAAGGTAAGGTTTGTTTTTTTTTTTTTTTTGTACTTGCTTGTACTGAAATAAGTTGTATATCAACTAAGGATGAAATACCCCAAACTTAATTATGGTGACTAAATTATTCTAATATGTTATTTGAGGGCTTAATAGTGCCTAAAGAATTTTGGTAAAGAAAATAAATCCAAAAGAAAAGTGAAAACGCTTAAAACCGAAAAATGTAAAAATGAGTGTTATGTGACCATAGGAGGATTACGACCTCGGTTGAGGTCCTAGATGGATTCCTAAGGCTTAGTGAGGCCTAATTAATATACGGTAATAATTCCCGGAGAAAACAGATCCATAAAATAGATTAAAAACGCTAATAAAGCTTTAAAGCACAGTTTTCAAGAAAACTCGAAAACGTGACTTTAAGTGGTCAAACAGACCCGTAAAAATTATAGTCAACCAAATAACTATAATTAAACATTAATAGAAGCTTAAGAACCATTAAAATTAAATAAACAAGAAAATTCCGGAAAACGGGCCCGGTCAGTGAATAGTGCCAAACCGGGTAAATTAACGAGCGTTTTCTGTAAAAAAAAATGAAAAATGCCCCAGCCTACTTTATTAATGGGGCCGGTTTTTATATGGGTAATCAGCCCCCTCTCACATAACTAGCTCTTCAGTTAATAAGTCAGAAAGAGCAAAAAGCAAAAATGTGGGAAAAAGTAAAAAGGCATTCCCTCTTCTCTCTCTCCCTAATTTCTCTCTTCCTCTCTTTCCTTTCTTTCTTCCCCACTGTCAGCTTCCTCCTTCCTCCCCAAGCTGGTGATTTTGAACTCCCATGGCTGCCCCCTCTTTCTCTCCATGCTCAAGTTACACCAAGGCTCCAAATGCAAAACAAATTACATATTTGAACTCCCCTCACCAAGCTTTTCCATTCCTCTTTTCAAAATTTCAAATGGAGGAAGTCGACCTCAATGGGTTTTGGCCATTTGAAGAGAAAACTACATATTCTTGAAGCTTGGGGTCTTCTTTTCCTACTAAGGTAAAAAGTTCCAAAGAAAAATACATTTTCTTCATCCTTCTCTCTTGGCCGATTTTTGCCCTTTGTAATGCCTTGTTTCTTTCTTGTTGAGCTATTCTCCAAGTTTTCAATGGTGGTTTAGGAGCTCCTCTTTGATTCCTGACCAAAACCCCATCTTAGGGTTTCAAGGTAATTCTCCACCATTGTGCCTTAAGCACCTTCCCTTGAGTTCTAATTGATTAATAAGATTAGGTGAATGTATTTAGTGCCTAATCCCCCATCTGGGTATTGATTTTGAGGTTGGCAAGTGGTTGGCCAACTTGGCCGATTTTGATCAAGAAAGAGAGAAGGAGGAGATTGGAAAAAAAGAAGAAATTATGAGCTTAAGGTAAGAAATCTACCTTAATATCTATCTTTAATTGCTTTAGAACTTGGGATGGGTTAATTAATTGAATGAACCAAAAATTGGATGGAAATGTGCTTGAATTAGTTAGATGAGAAATTTGGGATTTGTTGTTTGAATTGAGGGTCTTGGAGCCAAGTGATTTGTGTTTGTGTTCATATTGTGGTTTGTTGAGATTTTGGAGCTATATTGTTGTTTGATGAGTTTGGATGGAACTATTGTGTTCTGGTAGGACCCTTTATGGGTGTGGCTAGTTTAGGATTGAAAAAAAAGAGAATTGATGATTTTGGATAGGTTAGGTTTATTGGGAAACTATGGCAAAATTTTGGTAGAAAATAAGTGTTTTGGGTGACTTTGACAATGGGAGAACTTAGGTGTTCATTTGGGTTGAGTTGAGTTGATTAATAACCATGAAATGGTATTTGGAGAAGGGAGATTTGGGTATGCAAAATATGTAGCAAAATGGTTTGTGAAGACCTTAGAATCTCTAGAAAAAAGAGTCAGTGTTTATAATCTTGGAAATGGAGGATGGACTTGGGTATAGTTAATGAAATTGTCTAGGATGAATTGGGGATGGTCAAAATGGGTGAGAGCAAGAGGTAAACCACCAAGAGGAAGTTAGAAATGCACAAGTGTGCAAAATGTAAAAGTGAGGATGGGAATTTGTTGAATTTGAGCAAGAAGTTGAGCAAGGATTAAACCAATGATTTGAAGAGGTTTAGAGCATGTTTTAAGGTGTTTAAACATGTAGGAAACATGTGGAATGATTAGGAAAAGATTGGGTGAGGATTAAGGGGAGTTTAGAGTTCAAAAACTGTAAATTTTGACAGTTTCAGGGGTGGTCCGGGTTTGCAAATCGGTACACAAACCCGGACCACATCAAAAACTAGGCAGAAAGTCGTCCCAGTGGTTGGTCCGGGTTTATAGCCCCGGACACAAACCCAGACCACATGAAAAAATAGGCAGAATGTGTTTTCCGGGATTGGTCCGGGTTTACAAACCAGGACACAAACCCGAACCAGTGTAAAAGTGCACCAGAGTGTTTTTAAGTGTCCTAATGATGGGGAATTGATTGGGGATGGTTTTAGATGATGTCTAGGACTTGGTTGGTGACCTATAAAGGTCCTTGGAAGTGTAAACAAGTTTGAGAAGTGAATGAGAAAGTTGTGAACTTAAATACACTTGAGTAAAACTAAGATTAACGGGGTAAGTACGGGAGTAATATTCATTTACCTACCATAGGGTATTCATGTTAATAGAACCACTTGATATATGATCAGTGATTCAAGAGTAAACCGAGGAACATGAGGTGACCCGGTAAAGTTAATCCATGGTGAAAGGTATGATTTTCTCATGCCCCATATGCTAACGTGGTTACGTTGATTTGTGTGCTTGTGTGCCTACTTAATCAAGATAAAATCATGAAAATATTTTATTGCTTGTTTGTATATCTTGATGCATGATGTGTGTACTAACCACCTTGTATGATTGCGTGGTCAAACCTAGCATTATAGACCGACTCATAGTTGAGTAACGGTTGGTTAGTGACTCATAGGAAGAGTCGTTTCTCGAAATAACGAAAACGTGTAAACACAAAGAAAAACTATCGAACCAGGAAGCGATATTGCAAACCTATGAACTCACTAGAACGTGAGAGAGATGTAAGGGATTAGTAAACTCCCGAAACTGGTTAGAGAACCAAAATGAACAATCCAGGAAATAACCCATATTGGAAAGAAATGATGAAACCTCTAATAAGAGATTGGTATAGTTCAAAGAGGTGAACTCTTGAGAGAAGTAAAAGAATAATAAGGGACCTTCAAACTCCCTTAGATAAATAGTCGACCCAAAATATGAGGATCCGACCTACTTTGAGAAAATGTCCCGAACATAAAGTATTCGATAAGTTGGGTAAAACATAAATCTGAGAGTACTAGACATTGAGAAATTCCCTAAGCTAATAGATGATATTGAGAGAGATACTTCTAGGCTAATATATGAGATTATGAAATAACTTCGAGAGAGGAGTTTTTGGACTTTGAGTAGTCCGGTAGAGAAACGAACATTTGAGAATTTGAGGAGCTAAGTGTATAGTTCTGCTTGATAGTCGAACTTTCCACCATGCTAGACCTAGAATCGGGTCAAAACCGGGGAAGTAAGACTTGTATTTGTAAGCCCGGTGGTATGTCTTGTGTATGACTCTGCCCGGAGGTCATGGGTAATGACTTAAAAGATATCCTTTGAGAATTTGATTGAGTATTGAAAATTTGAGCATTGAGAATTGATTTGGAGCTTGAGAGATTTGAGAAATTGAGTTTGAGTTGAGAATCGAGTGGAGTGTTGAGAACTTGGAAGTTTTGGTTGAGACTGAGTATTGTAGAACTTGATTGAGGTAGAGAGTAAGAGAATTTGAGTAAGAGTAACCCAATAGAATGGGTAAGATAATGAATAATTGATTAAGGCATTAGTGAGGTAGAAACCCTCAAGGCCTAAGAGTAAGTTGATACGAACTAATGACCTTGTTGTGTTAGTTAGGGATTATATTCCATAAATGGTTGTTGAATGCTTATGTTAGTGTACATATATAATGTATTGCTATCTTGTATGTTGATTGAATTAATATGAACCCCATGCTCTCGACAAAGTAGTCGGTGTACCCCCGTTAGCAAGCGGGGATGGCGGTTGAACATGGGTAGTTGATAAGGAACTTGTATATTTGTAAGGATTGATTTGTAAGTCCGTATTGTATTGGTAACTTGATGGTTGTAGAAACTCGGTATATATTTGTTTGAGGTTGTACTTGTATTGTATTTGGATTGATTAAGAAATGGAAGGTATTTGTAATTGTTGAGTACTCAGTATAATAATCCATCAGACCGATATTGTAGTTGAATTGTTGTATTGGATTTGGCCTTGTTAGTCACGAGGGTGACTAACAGCATTGTAATACCCAGTGTTGTAGTGAATTTCTGCTGCTTTGGTATTGGATATTGAGTCGGATTAGGAGGTAATGACTGGATTAGCGGTAGGGGTGTTGCAAAAAGTGGTATCAGAGTGAATTATCGCTCTGATGGTTGAAATACCGAGTTTATGAAATACTGAGATAGGAATTATAGACTTAGGGCTAAGTGTTGAGTGTTAGCGTGTGAGGTATGCTAGTTAGGAACTTCCAGTGTGATATGGATACCTACATAACCATACCTGTCCTCCACATCCCCCGTTGTAAAGTTGGGGAGAGAACGCCAGAGAGATGGAAAGACCTCTCACACTCAGGTAAAACCCGATCTGGCAGTAGTAAAATAAGCCTTGTAAGAGAAAGAACTAGTCATACGGTAGATTCCAAGAACTGGAAATCTCGGAAACGGTTCCTGTTTGAACGACAACAACCACACTTAACGGTAGAAGATTGAAGATCCTAAATATAGGACAATGAAATTTGCGGCATCATGAGGCGACGTGCTTCGCAGTCGCGAGAACCATGCGTAGTCGGCAAGAAAGGGAAGCATAACCGCGTAATGAGGCGGAAAAGGCGGAATAACAAGACCCGGGACAAGAAAGTCTGCAAACGTTTGATAATACCGGTAACGGTACACAACCGACTAAGGAATTAGTCAAGGTTGGATAACTCCAAACCTATAACGCCAAAAGGGTAGCAATACCCGAATAACATAGTTCAGACAACTATGAGAGTAATCATGACACTTACACCAACAGGACTACGATGTAGCTCCTAAGAGTTAGTCAAACCTCGGTAACCACAGTAAAGTGGGACATAGAACTAAACAAACGGGATCCCTAAGAATGAAGGAACACCCGAATTAATGACAATCATGTCAAGGACACTGAGAAGCCACTCAGGGAATTGGTTACTAAGATAAAAAATTGATGGAAGAGCCAATGAAACCACCAAATACGGATGGGAACAATACCGTAACCGGTATACGCTACCCTGAAAAACAACCTACCCACGCACTTGCCAAAGCAAGTGCATCAATAGCAGGGCCATTTGGAAAACTTTTGACGACCAACAAGTACTTACTAAAGTACCACCACGACAATGAAACAAATACAGGATCACCAAACCTAAGAACTTGAAGAATGAAACCTTGGAAAGGCCTAACGGCCTGACCATTGTATTAAGAACGTACCAGTCAGCGAGAAGCTGGACTTGGTCGAGACCTCAGACTTGGCAACACCAGGAAACTTTTTCTTTCAAACTCAAAAACTTTTCTTTCCAAAACCCAAACTTTTTTTGTAAACCTCAGATTTTAAAACCAAACCAAAGAATTACGGTAAGTTATAATAGAATGATACAAGAGGAGTTGACAATAGAATACTTCACCTAGGCGTGTGACGAGCACTACGAGTGTACCCAAATACGGGATGTGGGACGACCACACTCCGAAGGAGCTTGCGGGCCTGACAGACCACTTGTGAGTTAGTCAGGTAAGTGGTAACGTACCAATAAGGTACCCCACGTATGTATACAAGTAGTGTATGAAACTCGGGAAGTAGTCAACTCCGTTCTACAGACAATGAAGTAAATTCGAACCAGGACAGTTGGACACCTCGAACGATCGAAGAAACTCAGATAAGCTTACAAGCTAAAGGAGTCAAGAACTCACTCCAAGAGGATGATTAAGAGTTAAGAAGTGCGATAAGCACTAACAATTGAGTAAAGACAGGGGATATGTCTCGAGAATCCAGAAGCAAGCATGTTAACTGGAATGAATACCAGGTCAAAACCCGGTAAGGCAAATACTTAACATGAACACGCCAATGTTCAATGGACAAGGCAAAATACCTAGAGTGATCATATAAGGTACTGGAGAATACCATTTAGCACCGAAGAGGATATCAAACCGGTTATAAACATAAGGAAAAGCATCAATGGTCTACCTTAAGAACGGGAGACGTTATAACCCTTAATGGGATAACTCAGATCCAGAACCGCAAGGCGGAATAATAAACTGAACATTCTCATAAATGTTAGCCGAATGAAATGGCGTAACTTAGCAACACCCAGGAGCAATCCTTGAAGGGTGTCAGAAGCATGATAAGAGCACAAGAGCTAGAATGAACGCTCGGTTAGAACACCGAAGGGATCCCACCTACTAGGGGATACCCTAAATTAATAAATGGTACCGATCAATACCAAGATACTTAAAGGGGCATCCAACGAACGGAAGCGTGATGCAATGATCCTATCATGGAGCCCAGTAATGCCTCTAAGCCATTTGATGGTATACGGATAAGCAATGCTTGTGAACAGCCTAAGATGAGCAGAGCTCTAGGCAACGTGGCTAGTATGCCATAAACATACTACAATACATAATCCAACGGTTGCAAAAACCCATTGTGAACCATATGGACAGTTGCCAAGAATGACACCAGTAAGATTGTTAAATAACTAACAAGCAAGGATACCACTCGTTATCAGCGAATGTATGAAAATATATCTCTTTCGGAACTATTAATGTAGTGAAGCTTGAGCATACAATGATTGCCAAGCAATGTGGGAATAAGCTATTATAGCAATTGTTGAAAACCGAAGAGTAACCGGTTTAGGAGGAACACTGTATGTGTATAACCTGAAGTGTAAGGTCAATAACGCTCAAGGAGCTCAAAGACATAAAAGAATATCATACTCTGTAACCAGCCAAGTAAATGGCGAACCATAGTATAAATGGTGGAAATACATGAGCAGAAGCTAGTAGCAGCGGATGCCATGGAAACCAAAGTCGTGAGTAAACAGGAACATGGTGCGCAACAAGCGACCAATGTATCTCAAAATCACACAATGATATGGAGTTATTAGATAAGAGACGGTAGACAGACCGAGCAACAAGCCAGGAGTCTGCACCAAGTGATGAAACACCTCACAGAGGAGGCAATGATCATTCCTATTGCAATTGCATAAGGAACTAGAAATGTATCCTTGAACAATCAAATTGACAACGAAAGTAATAAACTTCGGGACAAGAACACGCAGTTGATAAATAATCATCCGTACTAGATACAGAGGTGTTGTAAACACCACAATGAACATGGCACAAGCCAGTTAAGCGAAAGCTTAGAAACAAACCGTGCGGCCTAAGGCCAAAAAAGCACGAAGGGTGTGGAACACACCAACAACCACAAGATGTGAATTCCATCGGAAGGAAAATGAAAGGAAACTTATGAAAGTCATAAGGACCGATGCATAGAAGAGGCAAGGTCGTACAAGTAAAAGAACACTTGTACAGAACCAGTTAAGTGGGCTTAATTCAGAAACCACTGACAACATAGGAAACACTACATGCTAAGTAGTGGCTCAACCTCAACCGACAACATGTCGGAAGAATCAAGTGAATGATCGAAAGTACACAGTTGTATGTACATAGGTTCCAGAGAGCTGGATAGAAAACCTATAACTCATTGAGTTTGTGTACGGTAAGAAATACCACGTTTAATTGAGAATTACGAGAAGGGCAAACAAACCCCAAGTTATCAGGGTCGCGCTGAAATACCCCTACTTAATTAAACATGAATTAAACATATAATTAATTGTATTAAGGCCTAAACAACTAAGCATATAAAACCTTATGGCGTAAGGTTTAAATTAAGGGGGATGTGTTACATTATTGTGAACATGTAACAACTTGTGAACAAACGAGCAATTGAATTTAGTACGAGCATATACATGTCCGAAAATATGACAGTGTTACATATTAATACGGTCACATATATATATGTACATATACGCGACAAATAAAATAGTCATACCCACATATATGTATAATTAATAACGCGGCATAACAAAATAGCCGCATATACATGTACATGTAAGTGATAACGCGACATGTTAATACGGTCGCATATATGCCAGAAATAAGCATAAATATGGCAGATACAAAAAAAAGGGGAAGAAGAGCAAACATGCTCTAGCCGGGATTCGAACCCGAGACCTTTTGTATCCTTCCCGAAGCCTTAACCGTTTGAGCTATGCTCGAATTCAGTAGAAACTACTAGCCTAGTTAAACTAATAATGAGACAACTGTGACTACAAAAATAATAATATAACAACAGCAACTGAAGTAGGTATGTTGCTATCGCTTATTGAACTTGAGAGAATCCGACATACAAGTATGGTCCTTATGCGTTGAACTCACCACTCACCCACAACTCCTCTTAGTAACTTGTAACCCCTACCTAGACCGCCTTGAATTCAGTTAAAGCCACCAACAACAACAACAACAACAGCAAACCGTCAGACTTGGTTGCTGATGCAATTCCCACGCATCCAAATTGTTTCCCCCGCATGCAGATAAGGACCACTGGTCCACTGTCGCATGAGGAATCAACCCATCCTTGCTTCTCGATTCTCCTTGTGATTCCGGTTAAGAATTATACCCTGCATGTTCTGAAACTCTTCACGTTTTCCTTCAACACCCTTGCCCTTCCTGGTGCAAGCTTCTACACAATCTGGAAACCAGTTGACACCAAACAACAAGGGAGAAAAAAAAAAAAATGGTGGTAAGCAAACCTTTCCATTCCATTCCTTATCTCCTTGTTCGAAGGATCCCCATCTCTTAACTTCATCTCCTCTCTACTTTCCTACACAAGGCTCTCTGGAAATGCTCCTTGTAGTAAGCTGAGATTTCTCCAAAAACCATGTTTCTGTCAACCTTAACAGTTTCTGCAGAGTTGTTTTCCTCTGTATACTAAATTTCCAGAAGAGATATGGTGGTGGTATTGAGCTAATAATGAACTTAAAACATTGTTTAAACTCCTGCCAGAATAATGCCGATAACATGCAGATTAAATCCATGAGAAATGAACTAGAACTTACTAAGATGAGATCTGTTTGCAAACTGCTTCCATGACAGCCAGGAAACTAATACATTTGGGCTGAAACTTGTGTTTTTTTTTCTAGCGTCAAATATGTATGGGATTTCTCTACGTTAACAGGAAGAAAAATCTGATGTATTTAAAAACCAATGAGCCAGTTATACAAGAGTTAAGCAACAAGTTAGATTGGTCCAGTTAAATTCTATACGAATCAACTAATGAAACCAGTGCAGAATTGAGTTTAAATTCTGCAACTTATGCCTCTGTGTAATCGATCTTCAGAGACAATATCAGGGTGGTATTGACTAGATCATAAGCTTAAGAACTTGCTGACACATCATGCTAATGCATAAACAAGCTAGGCATGTTGGAGGAAATGGCAGCACATAAAAAAGAATAGTAGAAGTTGTGGAGTATAGAAGTTTAGTTTCAGTTTTTCAGTTTCCTCACAATTAGTATTTAGGTGTTTCTGTAACATTATGCTCTGACTATTAAATAGCCGACACATGATATAGATGTAGTGCTAGATTAATAATGAACCTAAAGGCAAAGATAAAACCCATTGCTAACCCTGTAAACTCGTGAGAATGTTTTAAAGTTAAGGAAAACAGAAGCCAAGTCATGAATGAAACAGAAAGAAAAATATATATATATATATATGTATAAATCACATTGTAGTTTCTGTACAACGGTGCCCAGGGTATTATCTATGTGGTTTTGTCTTGTGTGGGTTTAAGATCCCAACTAAACATTAACGGAATGGGAGGTCAATTTGTGAACATGCAGAAAGCAGAATCAGAGAAACAGCAGGTGCATTCTAAGTTTTTGCAACCTCGTCAGTTGGTGTGTAGTTGAGTAACAGAGTGGTCAAAGTTAGTTTTTCTTTGAGTTTAAACAAAAACTGGAACAATGAATCAAGTGAGTGAATGCTTAGGGATAAAATGAATAACGGATACATGAAATAGACAGAATGAAATCAGTAGAAGCTACCAATTCTGTTGTGCAAAATCTTTCTGTTATGTATAACTCAGTACAGGGAATATTGAAGGGGTATATTGAGAGATAGATTAATAATGAAGCAGATAAACAAAGAGATAACCAAACCATATCAGATCCGGTGTTTTTCTTGTTTCTGTTTAAGGTCGATTCTATAACAGCAATGAAGTTGTTGGGATTTAAAATGTTAACAAGGCATTTGGCTGCGTGAGCTATCAATGGGGGGAGAAGTGGACATATAGGTTATTACACAGAAAGGGAAAATAACATAAAAGAAAGCATGCTACAGTTTTATGATTTTAGATTTTCAAGTGTGATTTCTGTGTGAAGAATTTTCGGGGATATTGTCCATGACTATCTTGGGTTTATTTCTGAGGTTAGGACTGTGTAAAAAGGCTTAACCAAATAACCAAGCGCGGGGAAAACTAAGGACTAGGTTGGGTAACAGAAAATGAGACAACAGAAAGGAGTTTACAGCAGTATCATATTTCAGTTTAAGATTTCTACCTGATTGGATTTATGTCACCTTGGGTCTGTTTTGGGAGTATAACCAGGGTAAAACATGTAACTACGTGAGTTATCAATGAGGGAAATTTAAAACTCAATTCATGAACAAAACAGGAAATAATCATAAAACAGAAAAGGAAGACAAGAAAATGTTTCAGTTTCATAATTTCGATCTTGATTCCGTTTCAGTCCTGTATAACTTTATACAGAAAGGTGGAGAAGCTGTGGTGAGTTGCCAATGAATCTAAAACACCTCTAACATACTTTAGTAAACTATAAGTACTTTGAGGAAGGTTAGAATTCAAGTTAGCACACTGACGCAAAAGAAAAAAAACAGATGGATATGCACCGATTCAGTTGCTTCAGGTTTTCATCAATATGTTGTTTCTGAGTTACTACATACATAAGCTGTGTAAGTGTTGCGAGTAGGTTGAGGATGAACCTAAAACCTTTTTGTTCACGTAACTAATAGTGTAAACACCTTGGGGAAAACAGGAAGTCAGACAGTGACCAACAGAAAAGGAATTATAGGAGGATAAATCAACCTGGTCTCAGATTTTGGTTCAGTTTGTATCAGTTTTGTATAACATATTACAGAGGTGTTGAAAAGGGTTGAAATGAGTTGCTAATGAATCTAAAACCTCTCTAACCCACATTGCTAAGTTGTAACTACTTATAGAGGAACATGGGGGTCAGTTTCATAATCTAACTGATGAATTGTAGGAGAACAACACAAGTTTTGTCCTCAGTTTTTCGAAAAAGACTGTTTCTGTGTAACTGGTTTTCAAAATCATTGGGAGTGTTATGGTGGCTTAGGTATGAATTCAAAACATTACTAAAGAGGGGAGTTAAATTGGAGAATTCATTTGAGAAACTAGGAATCAATTAATTACTGACAAAAGGAAAGAATGAGGAAGAGTTGATACAGTTTTCGGTTTCAGATTTTGGTAGTTGCTGCTCTGTATGGATGAGTACAAAAGTTGGAGGGGTGCTTTGTTGGGCTAATCTAGAGTCTAAAACATTGGTTACACCTATATCTAGTTGGGTAAACACCATGGGAAAGAAATAAACCTCAGTTGAACTAACTAGGAACAAGAACCAAGGAGAGATGTGTAGTTGTTGTTTCAGATTTCGTTACAGTTTGCTTCTGTGTGGCTGAGTTACAGTGGGGATTAAGATCCGATATGGTTTTAAATTCTATAATGTATGATGAATGCGCGCATGATATAAAGTAAGTGGTGAACTTGGGATATTGAGAGGATAGGATTTGATAGGAACTGGGACCAAGATATACGCATTCCGGTAACCATAACAAGTGCTATAAAACCTTAGGTTATATTCTATTACAAAGTCTTGATGTTATAAACTCAAGTATCCACAACATGTTATAAGTATGTGATTATATTGTGATCAATGAGAGTGATATAAATAAGGAGTACAAGTGAATCATATGTGTACGTTATTTTCGGTACACACATATAGTCACCAAAGCTATATGTTATAAAGTTAAATGACACATAAAATAGCATACTATATGACATTATGAAGTAAGTGTAACACTAAACAATATTATGTGGTCCGAACCATAGTTATTAAAACTGTCATACTGAGCACATGAGTATATATATAAATACATGTCAAGAATAAAGACATAAACTATAGTATACAATGACATAAAAGTACTATAGTTATTATACGATCTTGGTATGATAAACAGACCTCGAATGAACAATAACAAGTGTATAATGTAAGATTCCATACTCCATTGTAAATTGAGTATTAACTCACACTACGAGTAAGGAGCTTAAATATAACGATACCGGAACTCATAACCGTTGTACTACCGGGGTTACTGATGTTATTCGGAAATACCGAATCATAATGTCATGTGGATTGACATATAGCGTTCTTCGTATTGTTAGTTCACTTGTCGGACATGCACGCTCGAGAAAGCTTAGTGGTCTACACTGCGCGATCGTGACACGGTGTACGGTATGTAAAGGGGTTTGATCCGAGTTGTCCTGAGGAATTCCTCGGGCTCGGATTTGTTTGATAAGTAACTTGTGTGAATGTATGTATGTGAATTATGTGTGTGATGAGTAGCTATGTTTACTGCATTATTTATTTATGCACGAACGTCCTACAGGACTAATACTACGTCGACTATAGATCGACTTATACAAATCTGCATATGCGAAATGTGTGATTGTGACCACCGTTACCTGACCTAATACGTTAAGCATTACAAGTATGTAGTTAAAACCTAAGTAAAACACTTAGGAACGGGACACGACATTGTCGGTCTCTAGAGCTTTGACTCGAACGTGAACACTACCTAGAATAATTCTAGGCATGCGTAAGACCCATAGGGCAGCCGATAAATTAAGAGATGTACTCCATTACTAAAACTGTAACTGACTATCTAACTAACGAAGTTAACAGTGGAGTGTGAATAAATGTGATGATGTACCTTAATCCAGACAGTCACTGGCTGCTGGTCGCGCGTAGAGATCTCTTGGGTTATCCCGTATCGGGTTTACCCTAGTTAATCCTGAACGAGCCTAGATAGATCGTCAGGCGGAGTGTGCTACCGTT
This sequence comes from Limonium bicolor, assembly GCA_023374045.1. Lineage (NCBI taxonomy): Eukaryota > Viridiplantae > Streptophyta > Magnoliopsida > Caryophyllales > Plumbaginaceae > Limonium > Limonium bicolor. The sequence goes on along the minus strand of CM041778.1, from coordinate 25,983,509 downwards.
GGCACCAGGCCCTTGGCCACCAAAATGGACGCCTTTACAAAGGCAAAGTGAAATAGTCCCAGAGTCTTCGGATGATCAGGGCAGTGAGCACCTTGTGTGTATGTGGGACTACTGTCCAAGTGAGTATATATCGGGTTGTCCTAATTGACGCCCGACAGTGCTAACCAAAACAAGTGATGTGTGAGGGCCCGGGGGGCCAAATGTTGTAATACATGGTGATGATAAAATACGACGTATGAATTACTAATGCTGTCGCATTGTATGTGTGTGATTGTGTTGTGTATGTTTATAAGTGACTGTTTGGATTGGATGAATGGTTATATAATCATGCATGTTGTTACAGTATTTATTATATCTGTAAAATGGTAAAGCATGAAATCAATCTAATATCAAGACGGTTAAAAATGACAAGTGACCAATAGGGTCCAGATCCGGCATACTCAGCGTCTATCGCTGAGACTACACTTATTGTGCAGGTTGCTGATCAACGTTGAAGCCGAAGTGCGGGTACCGGGTAGTCAGGGTTAAATTTAATTACTGTACACAAAATTTATTTGTATAACACCATCATTTATGGATGTAGAACGGTATGGTTGTATTTATTTAGGACTTGGGTAGATTCTCACTTGTCGATAAGTTACTCTTGGTTAGAATGATGTCACTAGTAGAAAAAATGTTTTTAATGACGGCGTTTAAACCACGGTTAAATGGAAAACCGTGGTTTAAAGTTTATAAACCACGGTTTTAATAGAAACCGTCGTTTAAGGTGCATACCAGAGCGCATATACCACGGTTTTTTCGGAACCGTCGTATATAGGTTAGTTATATACCATGGTTTTCAGGGGAACCGTGGTATATAGTACATGCCGGAGTGAATATACCACGGTTCTTCAAGAACCATCGTATATAGGGTACCTATATACCACGGTTCCTAGGCAACCGTCATTTATATTGCACATCTTGCTATATTAAACCACAGTTTTTTTATCAACCGTGGTATATAATCGAGGCGGGAATTTTAATTTTCGGCCGAAATTTAACGCGGCGCTTTCTCTCTATTCTCATATATGTCGACTTCTTCTTCATTCTCTTCAATGTCACGGTAATTTTGGAACCTAAACCGACGAGCTCTGCAACTCTTCTTCATTCTCTTCAACCTCACGATAATTTTGGAACCCAAACCGACGAACATGCTCTGCAACTATTCTTCATTCTCTTCAACTAGCTCACGGTAATTTTTGCAATCCTAAATCGCGAACAAGGAACATGCTCTTCCTCACTCATTCTCTTGTTTTTCGGTAATATTTGCAGCTTACACTTGCGAACAAGGAACATGCTCGTCCTCACTCACTCATTCTCACTGTAATTTTCGCAACATAACCGGCGAACAAGGTACATGACCTACGCCTCCTTTCTTCATTCTCTTCAACTTCACGGTAATTTCGCAACCCACCGCGAATAAGGAACATACTACGCCATTCTTCACTCATTATTTTGCAACCATAAATCGCAAACAAGGAAAACACATGTTCTAGCCTCTTCATTCTCTTCTGTGCTGTGTTTGATATCTGCGAAGCGGCGCTTCTCAATTGCCGGCGATTTTGAAAAAATTTCATAGACTATAAACCACGGTTATATGTATAACCGTGGTTTATTCGTTGATTTTATAGATAATAAACCACGGTTTTGACCTTTAACCGTCATATAAAAGGACTTTATACCACGGTTCTCTCCTTAACCGTGGTTTAAAATCGTTGAGGACCACGTCCAAAAACGGTCTTAAATGACGGTCTTAGCAAACCGTGGTATATAGTATACTTTTATACCACGGTTATCAACCGTGGTATATAGACAATTTTCTATATGCGACGGGAGCATAAACCACGGTTCCTAACCGTGGTTAAAAACATTTTTTCCACTAGTGTGTATAGGATGTGGACTAGTACGATGTATAGGATATCTCGTTGTCACAGCGGTTTAGTAGCGTTGTTGCTTTAGTATTGGATTTAGTTTCTGCTTCGTTACTCGCATGGGCGAGTAACGGCATGTGACACCCGAGTGAGTTTTAAAGTTGCTGATCATCCTTCCGCTGTAAGACGTCTTATTTTTCTGTTAACGTGAGTGACTATTACATATTTATTATGAGGGGTGTTACAAAAGTGGTATCAGAGCGGAGTACCGCTCTGATGACGAGATACTAGGTTAAGACAGTGAGCTTAGGACTTGGGAAATGTTTGTGAGGTACGAAACGTCTTTGTCTTAATGGAAATGTGTGTTAGCAGAGCCTTTGGCTTATAAGTGTTGGCCCTTGAGGCATACAAATGAGTTGATTGTAATATGGTGCGTCATTGAGAAGACGAACGGTAATACCGAAATCTAGTGGTGGTGAGCCAGGAAGCTGGCCAAGGGCATAAAGGCCCGGAAATATTACCCCGTTAAGGACCAGCTGAGAGCTCAGCCAGGAGGAGACACAAACGTCATGAGTACATTAGCGACGGTCCATGTTCATGGGGAAGTCTAGTACGGACCACCGCCGACAGTTCCCCTCCCGCCACAACCCAATGAGTATAATACAATTGAGAAATATAATCCCCGAATATAGGAAAGAGGGCTACCAAGCCCGAGGGACCGTCTAAACACTCTCGTAGCGAATGAATAATTCCTGCTCCTGTAACATTAATACAACCTCAATGTCATACCTCCATTGACGACCGGAGCGCGGTATCAATAGGCACTACCAGAGGCGAGCGCCACTACTACCATAATGTCGTGGAAAGGGTCACCCAAGAACATCAGGGCAAGCGGTCCAGGAGCACCATGAACTCCGCGAGACCGTCGCCTGTAATGGGACCTTTAACCACCAAAACTGTAAAAAGAAATTATCTTGAGAACGTGGAGGAATTTTATGAGAATACCGTCCTGTTATGTTCAAACTTCAATCCTAAACTTGTGTGCACACAACACGTGACGCTAGGACCCTGTCGTGGCGGTACCTGTAGGGAGGCAAAGTCCAAGTGTTTATGCTATTATAAATATAATGTGAGGGAGGACTTGACAATGTGGTTAGGAAAATTTCCCAGTCCAAATACCGTCTTTTCATGAACAATCATTCTAACGGTACTTAAGCAACCAATGCAGCAGTGAGACAACAAGTCGGAAACCGACAACTCTACTTGCATGGTGCGATTGCCACTGCAAGCGCAGATTTAAACAATGTACCAATAATTCCAACTACCCCGCACACTTGCTACTGCAAGTGCTGCAAACAAATTCTGCTACTATCGTTACAAACAAATTCTATAAACTGTATAGACCACTGGTACCACGCCATGGCTACCAATAGTCACCAAACAATTGTACAACTCTAATATATAACTACAGAACTACAATTGTTGCAGTAAACTGTCAATATACGAGGCCGACAACCTCTGGAGGACCCGACAAGTCCAAATAACGTAATGAAAATGGCACACCAGCCCATTACAATTATAACTATTAAGCAAGGATGAATCAAATGACTCCGGCTTAAGAGCCAAGATAACATAATCTAATTCTCAAACCATTTAATGGCTGAATTGGAAGTGGAAGGTGAAACTTGATTCCCGGGGATCAAGGGAAAACCAACCACAAATTGGGGTGGAAGGTTAGTTCAACACTGGTGCTGATCACACCAGGGTCGGATGACTCCTGAGACTCTTCACAAGTAGCCACAATTAATTGCAGCCAGGATAAACAAAACAACAGGATACTAGTTACAAACAACTAGCAACAACGTAGCAATAAGATATTAAATAAGGAAACTTGTGACTAGCAGTTTACGCTGCATATATTAAACCATAAAAATAAAATTATGAAGAGAATACGATCGTATAACAAGCACTACCATATAGTTCCAACTATATCGTATGCTCAGTATTTATATCTATTCACAACACCACATATATATACACTTATATTCATAACTCATGATTCATTCTCCTATATTATATGTCACATTTTCATCATCATCTTAATGTAAGATGATTATTTGATTTGTTGCATTATATTATGCAATTTATATTAAGAAATTTATCTTAATATTTTGTAACATTTCAGGACATATATTTACAACTCCTAAGGTTTATTTTATACTAACCTTAGTCTATACACTCCATTTTCTCATTAACCCATACCTTTAATAAAAACTATATTATTGCCGAAAGGCATATACATCAAAATTCTTATTTCCATCAACTCCTAATATTTTTCCATTATCACAATATTGCCACATATTTAATATGATGTTATACATATTAATATAATAGTTTACTAACTATATTCATGTATACACCAACCTGTGATGAACACAAGAGAATTAGTAAAACGTATCAGTCCACAGATGGACCAAGAGTGAAAAGAACAATTCTACCGTAATACGGACATTACCAATACCTTCGCAACAATGAACGTGAATCAACACCCCTGTACGCATGAATAATTACCACCTCTGGGCACTACCTTTACCAAGGAGTGTCATGTATGGTTATGCACAATTAAAAGTGATCAACGTCAAGATTAAGTCCTATATGAGACGAGTTCTAAGTAGGAAAAAAAATGACTACTGCCATTGGCGTTCTGCCATGTTAAAAAAAATGATGATGATAACTATCAATATGTGAAAAAGACATGTCGGTTACTATTGTGACGACCATCAGTGAGGAATTAGTGTGTAAATTAAAACAAGGACAAGCATCTAAATCGATATTACAAAACACTCAAACCGAACGCTAAATAGCGCAAATAAGCAAGTACCTAATGTACAAATAAAGGACATGAGCCCAGGAGACCGGGAACACCGACTCCGATTACTTTTCGAGGTATATTACCAACATAACAATGTCTAAGTTAATATAATTAAGTGAGAGACCTACGGTACACACCGTAAGCAATGTGAATAACAATGATGACTAACTTGCAGGCGTCAACCGCGCACTTGAAATATAAATAACTGCAGTTGCAAGTAACTAGCACTAAACAATAAGTAACCACAAAAACATTGCTTACTAGCTGAATACCAGCAGTATATACCAGTACATGATACTAATCACTAATAGTGATAAATGTTTAGTCCTATTGGACAAGCATAATCTGATGAGAAATGGCATACCCTTTGTGGATGCAGTACCATCAAGGAGAATGGTTGGAAAGAAAGAGTCAAATTGATCAAGCTATTATGCAATCTACAATACACCCAATTAAAAGGAACAGGGAACAAATGTGAATACTCAAGTATGAGAACTTACCCTACGCCGTATCGGGAAGTATAGCTACGATGTGATAATGATTAAAACTGGAGGAAATAATTATGTATAGTACCCATGGAAATCAAGATAGGAGAACTGACATTGCTAGCTCAGCACCAATATTACACAAACCGATTGCAGCCATACAGACGAACCAACATTTAAAGTTTAACTGGTTAACAACCAAGTGCCGCCTCTAGTGTATTACTAAGGACATGAGTCCAGGGAACAAAAATAATGTTTTCAACCACCCTACCACCATACTTCTAGAACATTAGCACCTACGACAAGATAACTGACGATGCGGACCAATTAACATCGAACTACAACAAGGACATCCAACAAAGGGAGATTGACAATAGAATACTTCGCAATAGCCGTATGACAGACGCTACCAGTTTACTAAACGAGACATGGGACGACCGCACTTCGATAGGAGCATGTGGGCCTGATAGACTTATTTATAAGTTCGTCAGGTAAGTAGTAATGTATCAGTATGGTACCCCATGCAGGTAGACAAGTAGTGTTAAGAACACGAGAAGTAGTCAGCTCCGTACTACGGACAGTGATGCAAATCACCTCGAAGATAGACGAGAAGAGCCGCAATTCTACCAACGGGCTAGAGGAACCAGAAACCTACAACACAGAGTAACAGGCGATACACAGTGAAGACAAAAAGACCCTTCGAAGATGACGACGCTGATGACAGAAACAGGAAACCCACCGTATGGATGAATAATACGTAGAACCCTCATAAGGAGCATGCAAGTTCTTGCAAACCAGAGGAATCTACCAAATGATATGAACTTAAACGCGGAACTACGCAATAATGGAAAACAAAGCTAGTATACTAATAAATGTTTTAACAAGAACATAAACGTTATAATAACTAACAAACCGTCAAATCGACTGAAATATAATGCGCGCGGAAGCGACAAACACGAACAACTATCAATAATAAATACGGGGGCGAACGTAGACGAGCAAAATTCACAGAGAATAATGTGAAATGGAAGATGAAGTTGCAAAACTCAAATACGAGCACAACATATGGAATTCCCTGACAGGAAGAAGGAAGAACCATACGAACATCGTTACTTACCGACACACGGGAAGAAGATATAATATACATCAACACGAACAATGTGTTACTCCGGAACAAAACCACCTGGAGACATAATATACATCAACACGAACAATGTGTTACTCCTAACGATGGGATATACGACAATACAAAGAATCAAACTAAGCCTATGTTCATGGGTCTACACCTCTATATGGAGCTAGTGGGCCCATTAGAACGAATTCGGGAGAGAGCACAAACATGTGCCTCACCCTTTATATATTTTGGAGCCCGAAGGGACTAGAGTCATACCCGTCTCTCTGATAGGAGAATAACCTACTCCAAAGGTGGAAGATACCACATGAGAGTTAGAGAACTCTATGAGAGCCAAGTATCCAGCGCTCCTTGTGGAGCGGCTGTTAAATACTTGTGGGGTACGGGGGCGTAACCCTTTTTAAGGGGGGTAGAGCCTCTTGGCTGTGCACATGTTTGCGCTAAATTTTGTCATTTCGTATGCGGAGCATACAGTAGTTTTGTTGATATGTTTGTTGGTATGCGGGGCATACGATGGTTGTTGGGTTGTTTTGTATGCGGGCATACGTTGTTTGTTGGTGTTGTGTGGTACGCAGGGCGTACGTTGTTAACTGTTGTGTGTGATGTGCACTTGTTGTATGTATCTTATGAAATACTTGTTGAAATGATGTGTCTACATCCATGAATGTAGTACTTTTCTTTATGATATGTGTGATATATAAATTTATAGGACCTTGTAGATTGATTACATATGGTATAGTCAGGATACGAAATAAATCCTTAGATATGGAATGTGGAATGATGGCATGGTATGGACACCTCGGGGAGGTTGTCAGGATTGGTAGAACTGATAGGAAATAGTGGTGCTGATGGATCGCTTACATCCATATGTTCGAATTAACGCCACAAATGATGGCTATGTGCTGTATAAGTACAATACGATGTGTGTAAATGATATATCACATAGATATACATTATGGGATTATATGGGTAGTTATTAATGCACCTATTTAAGTAAGGCGACTTCGGGACGAAGTCTTTTTAAGGGGGGTAGATTGAAATACCCCTACTTAATTAAACATGAATTAAACTTATAATTAATTGTATTAAGGCTAAACAACTAAGCATATAAAACCTTATGGCGTAAGGTTTAAATTAAGGGGGATGTGTTACATTATTGTGAACATGTAACAACTTGTGAACAAACGAGCAATTGAATTTAGTACGAGCATATACATGTCCGAAAATATGACAGTGTTACATATTAATACGGTCATGTATATATATATGTACATATACGCGACAAATAAAATAGGCATACCCACATATATGTATAATTAATAACGCGGCATAACAAAATAGCCGCATATACATGTACATGTAAGTGATAACACGGCATGTTAATACGGTCGCATATATGCCAGAAATAAGCATAAATATGGCAGATACAAAAAAAGGGGAAGAAGAGCAAACATGCTCTAGCCGGGATTCGAACCCGAGACCTTTTGTATCCTTCCCGAAGCCTTAACCGTTTGAGCTATGCTCGAATTCAGTAGAAACTACTAGCCTAGTTAAACTAATAATGAGACAACTGTGACTACAAAAATAATAATATAACAACAGCAACTGAAGTAGGTATGTTGCTATCGCTTATTGAACTTGAGAGAGTCCGACATACAAGTATGGTCCTTATGCGTTGAACTCACCACTCACCCACAACTCCTCTTAGTAACTTGTAACCCCTACCTAGACCGCCTTAATCTCAGTTAAAGCCACCAACAACAACAACAGCAAACCGTCAGACTTGGTTGCTGATGCAATTCCCACGCATCCAAATTGTTTCCCCCGCATGCAGATAAGGACCACTGGTCCACTGTCGCATGAGGAATCAACCCATCCTTGCTTCTCGATTCTCCTTGTGATTCCGGTTAAGAATTATACCCTGCATGTTCTGAAACTCTTCACGTTTTCCTTCAACACCCTTGCCCTTCCTGGTGCAAGCTTCTACACAATCTGGAAACCAGTCGACACCAAACAGCAAGGGAGAAAAGAAAAAAAAATGGTGGTAAGCAAACTTTTCCATTCCATTCCTTATCTCCTTGTTCAAAGGATCCCCATCTCTTAACTTCATCTCCTCTCTACTTTCCTACACAAGGCTCTCTGGAAATGCTCCTTGTAGTAAGCTGAGATTTCTCCAAAAACCCACTCCATCCTCCTCGGTTCCCAGCTCAAGGTAGTGCTCCAAACTTGGCTCTATTACTTCTGTTCTTCCTACTGTGGTTTCTTCCTGTCCGAGAACCTCTGCTTGAGTCTCTCTAAATTTTTCTGCCTTCCTCATGCATGGACTAGCATGAAGGCCTGCTAGGATGATCTCTGGAAATTCTGGAACAAAGAAACCCACTCCTAGGATTCCTAAAGGTAAGAACAAGTAAACAGAAATTCTGGTCGTTTAATTCCTCCTTTCATTTGTTCTCTTATGTCCGATAATACCAGCACTACTCACTCCATTTCCTCTCCTTGTGTTGTGTGTATACTCCATGCTACTCCAACAATGAAGGTTCTGAAAAACGCTTGGGCAAAAACCTGCCAGATACTGTCGTTGAACACCACCACAAGGTGAGACATTCAAAACCATGTTTCTGTCAACCTTAACAGTTTCTGCAGAGTTGTTTTCCTCTGTATACTAAATTTCCAGAAGAGATATGGTGGTGGTATTGAGCTAATAATGAACTTAAAACATTGTTTAAACTCCTGCCAGAATAATGCCGATAACATGCAGATTAAATCCATGAGAAATGAACTAGAACTTACTAAGATGAGATCTGTTTGCAAACAGCTTCCATGACAGCCAGGAAACTAATACATTTGGGCTGAAACTTGTTTTTTTTTTCTACCGTCAAATATGTATGTGATTTCTCTACGTTAACAGGAAGAAAAATCTGATGTATTTAAAAACCAATGCGCCAGTTATACAAGAGTTAAGCAACAAGTTAGATTGGTCCAGGTAAATTCTATACGAATCAACTAATGAAACCAGTGTAGAATTGAGTTTAAATTCTGCAACTTATGCCTCTGTGTAATCGATCTTCAGAGACAATATCAGGGTGGTATTGACTAGATCATAAGCTTAAGAACTTGCTGACACATCATGCTAATGCATAAACAAGCTAGGCATGTTGGAGGAAATGGCAGCACATTAAAAAGAATAGTGGAAGTAGTGGAGTATAGAAGTTTAGTTTCAGTTTTTCAGTTTCCTCACAATTAGTATTTAGGTGTTTCTGTAACATTATGCTCTGACTATTAAATAGCCTACACATGATATAGATGTAGTGCTAGATTAATAATGAACCTAAAGGCAAAGATAAAACCCATTGCTAACCCTGTAAACTCGTGAGAATGTTTTAAAGTAAAGGAAAACAGAAGCCAAGTCATGAATGAAACAGAAAGAAAAATATATATATATATATGTATAAGTCACATTGCAGTTTCTGTACAACGGTGCCCAGGGTATTATCTATGTGGTTTTATCTTGTTGTGGGTTTAAGATCCCAACTAAACATTAACGGAATGGGAGGTCAATTTGTGAACATGCAGAAAGCAGAATCAGAGAAACAGCAGGTGCATTCTAAGTTTTTGCAACCTCGTCAGTTGGTGTGTAGTTGAGTTACAGAGTGGTCAAAGTTAGTTTTTCTTTGAGTTTAAACAAAAACTGGAACACTGAATAAAGTGAGTGAATGCTTAGGGATAAAATGAATAACAGATACGTGAAATAGACAGAATGAAATCAGTAGAAGCTACCAATTCTGTTGTGCAAAATCTTTCTGTTATGTATAACTCAGTACAGGGAATATTGAAGGGGTATATTGAGAGATAGATTAATAATGAAGCAGATAAACAAAGAGATAACCAAACCATATCAGATCCGGTGTTTTTCTTGTTTCTGTTTAAGGTCGATTCTATAACAGCAATGAAGTTGTTGGGATTTAAAATGTTAACAAGGCATTTGGCTGCGTGAGCTATCAATGGGGGAGAAGTGGACAGATAGGTTATTACACAGAAAGGGAAAATAACATAAAAGAAAGCATGCTATAGTTTTATGATTTTAGATTTTCAAGTGTGATTTCTGTGTGAAGAATTTTCGGGGATATTGTCCATGACTATCTTGGGTTTATTTCTGAGGTTAGGACTGTGTAAAAAGGCTTAACCAAATAACCAAGCGCGGGAAAACTAAGGACTAGGTTGGGTAACAGAAAATGAGACAACAGAAAGGAGTTTACAGCAGTATCATATTTCAGTTTAAGATTTCTACCTGATTGGATTTATGTCACCTTGGGTCTGTTTTGGGAGTATAACCAGGGTAAAACATGTAACCACGTGAGTTATCAATGAGGGAAAGTTAAAACTCAATTCATGAACAAAACAGGAAATAGATCATAAAATAGAAAAGGAAGACAAGAAAATGTTTCAGTTTCATAATTTCGATCTTGATTCCGTTTCAGTCCTGTATAACTTTATACAGAAAGGTGGAGAAGCTGTGGTGAGTTGCCAATGAATCTAAAACACCTCTAAAATACTTTAGTAAACTATAAGTACTTTGAGGAAGGTTAGAATTCAAGTTAGCACACTGATGCAAAAGAAAAAAAAACAGATGGATATGCACCGATTCAGTTGCTTCAAGTTTTCATCAATATGTTGTTTCTGAGTTACTACATATAGAAGTTGTGTAAGTGTTGCAGTAGGTTGAGGATGAACCTAAAACCTTTTTGTTCACGTAACTAATAGTGTAAACACCTTGGGGAAAACAGGAAGTCAGACAGTGAACAACAGAAAAGGAATTATAGGAGGATAAATCAACCTGGTCTCAGATTTTGGTTCAGTTTTGTATAACATATTACAGAGGTGTTGGAAAGGGTTGAAATGAGTTGCTAATGAATATAAAACCTCTCTAACCCACATTGCTAAGTTGTAACTACTTAGAGAGGAACATGGGGGCCAGTTTCATAATCTAACTGATGAATTGTAGGAGAACAACACAAGTTCTGTCCTCAGTTTTTCGAAAAAGACTGTTTCTGTGTAACTGGTTTTCAAAATCATTGGGAGTGTTATGGTGGATTAGGTATGAATTCAAAACATTACTAAAGAGGTTTGTTAAGTTGGCGAATTCATTTGAGAAACTAGGAATCAATTAATTACTGACAAAAGGAAAGAATGAGGAAGAGTTGATACAGTTTTCGGTTTCAGATTTTGGTAGTTGCTGCTCTGTATGGATGAGTACAGAAGTTGGAGGGGTGCTTTGTTGGGCTAATCTTGAGTCTGAAACATTGGTTACACCTATAGCTAGTTGGGTAAACACCATGGGAAAGAAATAAACCTCAGTTGAACTAACTAGGAACAAGAACCAAGGAGAGATGTGTAGTTGTTGTTTCAGATTTCGTTACAGTTTGCTTCTGTGTGGCTGAGTTACAGTGGGGATTAAGATCCGATATGGTTTTAAATTCTATAATGTATGATGAATGCGGCATGATATAAAGTAAGTGGTGAACTTGGGATATTGAGAGGATAGGATTTGATAGGAACTGGGACCAAGATATACGCATTCCGGTAACCATAACAAGTGCTATAAAACCTTAGGTTATATTCTATTACAAAGTCTTGATGTTATAAAATCAAGTATCCACAACATGTTATAAGTATGTGATTATATTGTGATCAATGAGAGTGATATAAATAAGGAGTACAAGTGAATCATATGTGTACGTTATTTTCGGTACACACATATAGTCACCAAAGCTATATGTTATAAAGTTAAATGACACATAAAATAGCATACTATATGACATTATGAAGTAAGTGTAACGCTAAACAATATTATGTGGTCCGAACCATAGTTATTAAAACGGTCATACTGAGCGCATGAGTATATATATAAATACATGTCAAGAATAAAGACATAAACTATAGTATACAATGACATAAAAGTACTATAGTTATTATACGATCTTGGTATGATAAACAGACCTTGAATGAACAATAACAAGTGTATAATGTAAGATTCCATACTCCATTGTAAATCGAGTATTAACTCACACTACGAGTAAGGAGCTTAAATATAACGATACCGGAACTCATAACTGTTGTACTACCGGGGTTACTGATGTTATTCGGAAATACCGAATCATAATGTCATGTGGATTGACATATAGCGTTCTTCGTATTGTTAGATCACTTGTCGGACATGCACGCTCGAGAAAGCTTAGTGGTCTACACTGCGCGATCGTGACACGGTGTACGATATGTAAAGGGGTTTGATCCGAGTTGTCCTGAGGAATTCCTCGGGCTCGGATTTGTTTGATAAGTAACTTGTGTGAATGTATGTATGTGAATTATGTGTGTGATGAGTAGCTATGTTTACTGCATTATTTATTTATGCACGAACGTCCTACGGGACTAATACTACGTCGACTTTTGATCGACTTATACAAATCTACATATACGAAATGTGTGATTGTGACCACCGTTACCTGACCTAATACATTAAGCATTACAAGTATGTAGTTAAAACCTAAGTAAAACACTTAGGAACGGGACACAACATTGTCGGTCTCTAGAGCTTTGACTCGAACGTGAACACTACCTAGAATAATTCTAGGCATGCGTAAGACCCATAGGGCAGCCGATAAATTAAGAGATGTACTCCATAACTAAAACTGTAACTGACTATCTAACTAACGAAGTTAACAGTGGAGTGTGAATGAATGTGATGATGTACCTTAATCCAGACAGTCACTGGCTGCTGGTCGCGCGTAGAGATCTCTTGGGTTATCCCGTATCGGGTTTACCCTAGTTAATCCTGAACGAGCCTAGATAGATCGTCAGGCGGAGTGTGCTACTGTTGGCACCAGGCCCTTGGCCACCTAAATGGACGCCTTTACAAAGGTAAAGTGAAATAGTCCCAGAGTCTTCGGATGATCAGGGCAGTGAGCACCTTGTGTGTACGTGGGACTACTGTCCAAGTGAGTATATATTGGGTTGTCCTAATTGACGCCCGACAGTGCTAACCAAAACAAGTGATGTGTGAGGGCCCGGGGGGCCGAATGTTGTAATACATGGTGATGATAAAATACAACGTATGAATTACTAATGCTGTCGCATTGTATGATGTGTGATTGTGTTGTGTATGTTTATAAGTGGCTGTTTGGATTGGATGAATGGTTATATAATCATGCATGTTAGTATTTATTATATCTGTAAAATGGTAAAGCATGAAATCAATCTAATATCAAGACGGTTAAAAATGACAAGTGACCAATAGGGTCCAGATCTGGCATACTCAGCGTCTATTGCTGAGACTACACTTATTGTGCAGGTTGCTGATCAACGTTGAAGCCGAAGTGCGGGTACCGGGTAGTCAGGGTTAAATTTAATTACTGTACACAAAATTTATTTGTATAACACCATCAGTTATGGATGTAGAACGGTATGGTTGTATTTATTTAGGACTTGGGTAGATGCTCACTTGTCGATAAGTTACTCTTGGTTAGAATGATGTATAGGATGTGGACTTAGTACGATGTATAGGATATCTCGTTGTCACAGCGGTTTAGTAGCGTTGTTGCTTTAGTATTGGATTTAGTTTCTGCTTCATTACTTGCATGGGCGAGTAACGACATGTGACACCGGAGTGAGTTTTAAAGTTGTTGATCATCCTTCCGCTGTAAGACGTCTTATTTTTTTGTTAACGTGAGTGACTAATACGTATTTGTTATGAGGGGTGTTACGCGCGCAGCAGAAGCTAGTGGGCCCAGAATTCTAAGGTTTAATATACCTAGTGAATGAATGGCTAATTAGCAACGCCTTGAAGCCTATGAGGCTAGAACCGAACCCGGTCAAGAGTTGAACAACTCAGATGAGAATTCTTGGTGCAGGGACTAACCAGTAAATTGGTTAAGACCCTTTGACCAAAGAGCATTGTATAATAGACCGCATGGAAGCTGAACCACTCGGCTGAACGCCATAGACCAATGTCCAATTTTGACACATGGTAGATTACGTGGGCGTAATCCCCTTTTAGGGGGTAGAACAAAAACCGCAAAGTGTATGTTTTACGTGATAAGTGTGTAAACTACAAAAGAATTTGTCTTGATGATTGGTACTTATGTTACATAAACATATGTATCCATTCATAGTGTAATTATGGGTATTTATGAGATTAGAAGTGGAAAGGAGTAGAGAAACTCCAGGGGATTGTAACCTCGATTGGTAAAAGTATGAGATACGAGCCGGTATGAAACTGGTGTTGAGAAATGAGTATGTTTGGGAGATTTGATGAGTATAAATCGGTATGAAACCAATGTTGCACCTAGTGGGAATTGAGTCCCCTAGGTGACTTGACTGATTTTACTTGTGAATGATTGGAGGATAGAAATTGATTTTACTTGTGAACGATTGGAGGATAGAAAACTAAATGGGAGTTATAACATGTATGGAATTTCTTAGGTAAATTATTTAGGGATAACTGTAGTAATAATTAATGAGATGATTAGTAAGTGAGTAAATGAATCCTAGGAATTAGAAATGTACTGATGGGTGATTATGACTAGAAAGATTAAAAGATAGAAAATGAAATAATGATTGACTACTTGATTGTGTGAATTGAGGTGGGAGATGGAACTTGATTTGCTAGCAATCAAGGGAAACCAAACACAAATTGGGGTGGAAGGATAGTTCAACACCGATGCTGATCACATTGGGGTTGAATGACTCTTGAATCTCCCTATAAGTGGTCACAAGTAATAATGCTAGTAGTAGGTGTAATTATCATAAATTGGAACTTGGAGTTGTATTGAGTTTTCAAAATGAATTTCCAAACTGATTTTAGTACAAATGATTTTCTTCAAATCGAGAATGAGGATCGATTTTGAAACCGCTCCCACGGGTGCTAGTTGGACCTTCCCAAGGCTAGGCACCGGTATCGGGTCGAACCCGGGAAGTAAGGCTAGTTGTGAGCCGGTGGGAGTGATGATTAGTTTTGAAACCACTGTCACCCGCCGTGGCTGCGGCCTTATGTCTTAACGAATGGTGGGCGTGTGTTTTGTATTTTTCCAAGGGCAGCAGGATATGAGTAGTCCTGTGTTGGGAGAGTACCCAGATTGTAGCCTAAGGATCTCTAGAGGTGCAAATGAATTTGATCAGAACCAAAGGACCATAGGGCTAGAGAGCGTAAGTGCCCAAAGTCATGAAGGCTGTGAACCAGAGAGCGTAAGTGTTCAAACGTGACCGGTACCTGAGGGGTCACTCGATATGGGGGAGGACTGAGTGCCTAATTGTCTGCGAATGGACCCCCTTGGAGAGATTGGAAAAAGGACATTTTTATTGCTATGCATGCAGTGACATGTTGTTTGAATGTGTCGTATATATTGAATCAGACTGTTGGAGTCTGCTAGGTTATATGGAGATTATAACCTTAGCATTGAGTACTTAGGTGACTAACGATATTAGATTCACCAACTTTGAGGGCAAAGTTCCTTAAGGGGGGTAGATCGAAATACCCCAAACTTAATTATGGTGATTAAATTATTCTAATATGGTATTCGAGGGCCTAATAGTGCCTAAAGAATATTGGTAAAGAAAATAAATCCAAAAGAAAAGAGAAAACACTTAAAAAGCGAAAACACAAAATGAGCGTTATGTGACCATAGGAGAAATACGACCTCGATTAAGGTCCTATATGGATTCCTAAGGCTTATTGAGGCCTAATTGATATACGGGAATAATCCCTGGAGAAAACGGATCCATAAAACGGATTAAAAATGCTAATAAATCTTTAAAGCACGTTTTTCGAGAAAACTCGTAAACGTGACTTTAAGTGGTCAAACGGACCCATAAAAATTATAGTCAACCAAATAACTATAATTAAACATTAATGGAAGCTTAATAACCATTAAAATTAAAGAAACGAGAAAAATCCGGAAAACGGGCCTGGTCAGTGAATAGTGCCAAACCGGGTAAATTAACGAGCGTTTTCGGTAAAAAAATGAAAAAAACCTCAGTCTACTTTATTAATGGGGCCGGTTTTGATATGGGTAATCAGCCCCCTCTCACATAACTAGCTCTTCAATTAATAAGTCAAAAAGAGCAAAGAGCAAAAAGCAAAAAAGGTGGGAAAAAGTAAAAAGGCATTCCCTCTTCTCTCTCCTCTCTCATTTCTTTCTTCTCTCTCTTTCCTTTATTTCTTCCCCACCGTCAGCTTCCTCCTTCCTCCCCAAGCTGGTGATTTTAAACTCCCATGGCCGCCCCCTCTTTCTCTCCATGCTCAAGTCACACCAAGGCTCTAAATGCAAAACAAATTACATATTTGAACTCCCCTCACTAAGCTCTTCCATTCTCTCTTTTCAAAATTTCAAATGGAGGAAGTTGACCTCCATGGGTGTTGGCCATTTGAAGAGAAAACTACATATTCTTGAAGCTTGGAGTCTCCTCTTCCTTCTAAGGTAAAAAGTTCCAAAGAAAAATTCATTTTTTTATCCTTCTCTCTTGGCCGATTTTTGCCCTTTGTAATGCCTTGTTTCTTTCTTGTTGAGCTATTATCCAAGTCTCCAATGGTAGTTTAGGACCTCCTCTTTGATTCTTGACCAAAACCCCATCTTAGGGTTTCAAGGTAATTCTCCACCATTGTGCCTTATGCACCTTCCCTTGAATTCTAATTGATTAATAAGATTAGGTGAATGTATTTAGTGCCTAATCCCCCATTTGGGTATTGATTTTGTGGTTGGCAAGTGGTTGGCCAACTTGGCCGATTTTGATCAAGAAAGAGAGAAGGAGGAGATTGGAAAAGAAAAGAAGAAATTATGAGCTTAAGGTAAGAAATCTACCTTAATATCTATTTTTAATTGCTTTTGAACTTGATATGGGTTAACTAATTGAATAAACCATGGAAATGTGCTTGGATTAGTTAGATGAGAAATTTTGGATTTGTTGTTTGAATTGGGGGCCTGGGAGCCAAGTGATTTGAGTTTGTGTTCATATTGTGGTTTGTTGAGATTTTGGAGCTATATTATTGTTTGATGAGTTTGGATGGAACTATTGTGTGCTGGTAGGACCCTTTATGGGTGTGGCTAGTTTAGGATTGAAAAAGGTGAGAATTGATGAGTTTGGATAGGTTAGGTTTGTGGGGAAACTATGGCGAAATTTCGGTAGAAAATAAGTGTTTTAGGTGAATTTGACAATGGAAAAACTTATGTGTTCATTTGGGCTGAGTTGAGTTGATTAATAACCATGAAATGGTGTTTGGAGAAGGGAGATTTGGGTATGCAAAATCTGTAGCAAAATGGTTTGTGAAGACCTTAGAATCTCTAGAAAAAGAGTTAGTGTTTATAATCTTGGAAATGGAGGATGGACTTGGGTATAGTTAATGCAATTGTCTAGGATGAATTGGGAATGGTCAAAATGGGTGAGAGCAAGAGGTAAACCACCAAGAGGAAGTTAGAAATGCACAAGTGTGCGAAATGTAAAAGTGAGGATGAGAATTTGTTGAATTTGAGCAAGAAGTTGAGAAAGGACTAAACCAATGATTTGAAGAGGTTTAGAGCATGTTTTAAGGTGTTTAAACATGTAGGAAACATGTGGAATGATTAGGAAAAGATTGGGTGAGGATTAAGGTGAGTTTAGAGTTCAAAAAATGTAAATTTTGACAGTTCCAGAGGTGGTTCGGGTTTGCAAATCGGTACACAAACCCGGACCACATCAAAAACTAGGCAGAAAGTCGTCCCAGTGGTTGGTCCGGGTTTATATCCCCAGACACAAACCCGGACCACATGAAAAAATAGGCAGAATGTGTTTTCCGGGATTGGTCCGGGTTTACAAACCAGGACACAAACCCGGACCAATGTAAAAGTGCACCAGAGTGTGTTTTTAAGTGTCCTAATGATGGGGAATTGATTGGGGATGGTTTAACATGATGTTTAGGACTTGTTTGGTGACCTATAAAGGTCCTTGGAAATGTAAACAAGTTTGAGAAGTGAATGAGAAAGTTGTGAACTAAAATACGCTTGAGTAAAACTAAGATTAACGAGATAACAGGGTAAGTACGGGAGTAATATTCATTTACCTACCATAGGGTATTGATGTTAATAGAACCAGTTGATATATGATCAGTGATTCGAGAGTAAACCGAGGAACATGAGGTGACCCGGTAAAGATAATCCATGGTAAAAGGTATGATTTTCTCATGCCCCGTACGCTAACGTGGTTACGTTGATTTGTGTGCTTGTGTGCCAGCTTAATCAAGATAAAATCATGAAAATGTTTTATTGCTTGTTTGTATATCTTGATGCATGATGTATGTACTAACCACCTTGTATGATTGTGTGGTCTAACCTAGCGTTATAGACCGATTCATAATTGAGTAACGGTTGGTTAGTGACTCGTAGGAAGAGTCGTTTCTCGAAATAATGAAAACATATAAACACAAAGAAAAACTATCGAACAAAGAAATGATAATGCAAACCTATGAACTCACTAGAATGTGAGAGAGATGTACGAGATTAGTAAACTCCCGAAAACGGTTAGAGAACCGAAATGAACAATCCACGAAATAACCCATAGTGGAAATAAATGATGAAACCTCTAATAAGAGATTGGTATAGTTCAAAGAGGTGAACTCTTGAGAGAAGTAAAAGAATAATATGGGACCTTCAAACTCCCTTAGATAAATAGTCGACCCACAATATGAGGATCCGACCTACTTTGAGAAAATGTCCCAAACATAAAGTATTCGATAAGTTGGGTAAAACCTTAAATCTGAGAGTACTAGACATTGAGAAATTCCCTAAGCTAATAGATGATATTGAGAGAGATACTTCTAGGCTAATCTATGAGATTATAAAATAACTCCGAGAGATGAGTTTTAGGAATTTGAGTAGTCCGGTAGAGAAACGAACATTTGAGAATTTGAGGAGCTAAGTGTATAGTTTTGTTTGATAGTCAAACCTTCCCACCATGCTAGACCTAGAGTAGGGTCGAAACCAGGGAAGTAAGACTTGTATTTGTAAGCCCGGTGGTGAGTCTTATGTATGACTCTGCTCGGAGGTCATGGGTAATGACTTAAAAGATATACTTTGAGAATTTGATTGAGTGTTGAAAATTTGAGCATTGAGAATTGAGTTGGAGCTTGAGAGATTTGAGAAATTGAGTTTTTAAGTTAAGAATCGAGTGGAGTGTTGAGAACTTGGAAGTTTTGGTTGAGACTGAGTATTGTAGAACTTGATTGAGGTTGAGAGTAAGAGAATTTGAGTAAGAGTAACCCAAGAGAATGGGTAAGATAATGAATAATTGACTAAGGCATTAGTGAGGTAGAAACCCTAAAGGCCTAAGAGTAAGTTGATACGAACTAACAACCTTGTTGTGTTACTTAGGGATTGTATTCCATAAATGGATGTTGAATGCTTGTGTTAGTGTACATATATAATGTATTGCTATCTTGCATGTTGATTGAATTAAAATGAACCCCATGCTCTCGACAAAGTAGTCGGCGTATCCCCGTTAGCACGCGGGGTATGTGAATTTCATATGCAGCAAATTACTGAGCCCCTAGGGGCACCGTATTTACCTTACAAGTACCTTGGAGGCGATTCCGTTCGAGTGTAGGACGGGGATGGCGGTTGAACATGGGTAGTTGATTAGGAACTTGTATATTTGTAAGGATTGATTTGTAAGTCCGAATTATATTGGTAACTTGATGGTTGTAGAAACTCGGTATAGATTTGTTCGGGGTTGTACTTGTATTGTATTTGGATTGATTAAGAAATGGAAGGTATTTGTAATTGTTAAGTGGTCAAACAGACCCATAAAAATTATAGTCAACCAAATAACTATAATTAAACATTAATGGAAGCTTAAGAACCATTAAAATTAAGGAAATGAGAAAAATCCAGAAAACGGGCCCGGTCAGTGAATAGTGCCAAACCGTGTAAATTAACGAGCGTTTTCTGTAAAAAAAAAATGAAAACACCCCAGCCTACTTTATTAATGGGGCCGGTTTTGATATGGGTAATCAGCCCCCTCTCACATAACCAGCTCTTCAATTAATAAGTCAAAAAGAGCAAAAAGCAAAAAGGTGGGAAAAAGTAAAAAGGCATTCCCTCTACTCTCTCCTCCCTCATTTCTCACTTCTCTCTCTTTCCTTTCTTTCTTCCCCACCGTCAGCTTCCTCCTTCCTCCCCAAGCTGGCGATTTTAAACTCCCATGGCTGCCCCCTCTTTCTCTCCATGCTCAAGTCACACCAAGGCTCTAAATGCAAAACAAATTACATATTTGAACTCCCCTTACCAAGCTCTTCCATTCTCTCATTTCAAAATTTCAAATGGATGAAGTTGACCTCCATGGTTGTTGGCCATTTGAAGAGAAAACTACATATTCTTGAAGCTTGGAGTCTCCTCTTCCTTCTAAGGTAAAAAGTTCCAAAGAAAAATTCATTTTCTTTATCCTTCTCTCTTGGCCGATTTTTGCCCTTTGTAATGCCTTGTTTCTTTCTTGTTGAGCTATTCTCTAAGTCTCCAATGGTAGTTTAGGACATCCTCTTTGATTCTTGACCAAAACCCCATCTTAGGGTTTCAAGGTAATTCTCCACCATTGTGCCTTAAGCACCTTCCCTTGAGTTCTAATTGATTAATAAGATTAGGTGAATGTATTTAGAGCCTAATCCCCCATTTGGGTATTGATTTTGAGGTTGGCAAGTGGTTGGCCAACTTGGCCGATTATGATCAAGAAAGAGAGAAGGAGGAGATTGGAAAAGAAAAGAAGAAATTATGAGCTTAAGGTAAGAAATCTACCTTAATATCTATCTTTAATTGCTTTAGAACTTGATATTGGTTAATTAATTGTATGAACCATGGAAATGTGCTTGGATTAGTTAGATGAGAAATTTGGGAATTGTTGTTTGAATTGAGGGCCTAGGAGCCAAGTGATTTGAGTTTGTGTTCATATTGTAGTTTGTTGAGATTTTGGAGCTATACTGTTGTTTGATGAGTTTGGATGGAACTATTGTGTGCTGGTAGGACCCTTTATGGGTATGGCTAGTTTTGGATTGAAAAAGGTGAGAATTGATGAGTTTGGATAGGTTAGGTTTGTGGGGAAACTATGGCAAAATTTCGGTAGAAAATAAGTGTTTTAGGTGAATTTGACAATGGAAAAACGTAGGTGTTCATTTGGGCTGAGTTGAGTTGATTAATAACCATGAAATGGTATTTGAGAAAGGAGATTTGGGTATGCAAAATCTATAGCAAAATGGTTTGTGAAGACCTTAGAATCTCTAGAAAAAGAGTTAGTGTTTATAATCTTGGAAATGGAGGATGGACTTGGGTATAGTTAATGCAATTGTCTAGGATGAATTGGGAATGGTCAAAATGGGTGAGAGCAAGAGGTAAACCACCAAGAGGAAGTTAGAAATGCACAAGTGTGCGAAATGTAAAAGTGAGGATGAGAATTTGTTGAATTTGAGCAAGAAGTTGAGAAAGGACTAAACCAATGATTTGAAGAGGTTTAGAGCATGTTTTAAGGTGTTTAAACATGTAGGAAACATGTGGAATGATTAGGAAAAGATTGGGTGAGGATTAAGGTGAGTTTAGAGTTCAAAAAATGTAAATTTTGACAGTTCCAGGGGTGGTTCGGGTTTGCAAATCGGTACACAAACCCGGACCACATCAAAAACTAGGCAGAAAGTCATCCCAGTGGTTGGTTTGGGTTTATAGCCCCGGACACAAACCCGGACCACATGAAAAAATAGGCATAATGTGTTTTCCAGGATTGGTCCGGGTTTACAAACCAGGACACAAACCCGGACCAATGTAAAAGTGCACCAGAGTGAGTTTTTAAGTGTCCTAATGATGGGGAATTGATTGGGGATGGTTTTACATGATGTTTAGGACTTGTTTGGTGACCTATAAAGGTCCTTGGAAATGTAAACAAGTTTGAGAAGTGAATGAGAAAGTTTTGAACTTAAATTCACTTGAGTAAAACTAAGATTAACGAGATAACGGGGTAAGTACGGGAGTAATATTCATTTACCTACCATAGGGTATTGATGTTAATAGAACCACTTGATATATGATCAGTGATTTGAGAGTAAACCGAGGAACATGAGGTGACCCGGTAAAGATAATCCATGGTGAAAGGTATGATTTTCTCATGCCCCGTATGCTAATGTGGTTACGTTGATTTATGTGCTTGTGTGCCGGCTTAATCAAGATAAAATCATGAAAATGTTTTATTGCTTGTTTGTATATCTTGATGCATGATGTATTTACTAACCACCTTGTATGATTGCGTGGTCTAACCTAGCGTTATAGACCGACTCATGGTTGAGTAACGGTTGGTTAGTGACTCGTAGGAAGAGTCGTTTCTCGAAATAACAAAAACGTGTAAACACAAAGAAAAACTATCGAACCAAGAAATGATAATGCAAACCTATAAACTCACTAGAATGTGAGAGAGATGTACGGGATTAGTAAACTCCCGAAAATGATTAGAGAACTGAAATGAACAATCCACGAAATAACCCATAGTGGAAATAAATGATGAAACCTCTAATAAGAGATTGGTATAGTTCAAAGAGGTGAACTCTTGAGAGAAGTAAAAGAATAATAAGGGACCTTCAAACTCCCTTAGATAAATAGTCGACCCACAATATGAGGATCCAACCTACTTTGAGATAATGTCCCGAACATAAAGTATTCAATAAGTTGGGTAAAACCTAAATCTGAGAGTACTAGACATTGAGAAATTCCCTAAGCTAATAGATGATATTGAGAGAGATACATCTAGGCTAATCTATGAGATTATAAAATAACTCCAAGAGAGGAGTTTTGTGAATTTGAGTAGTCCGGTAGAGAAACTAACATTTAAGAATTTGAGGAGCTAAGTGTATAGTTCTGTTTGATAGTCAAACCTTCCCACCATGCTAGACCTAGAGTAGGGTCGAAACCGGGGAAGTAAGACTTGTATTTGTATGCCCGGTGGTGAGACTTGTGTATGACTCTGCCCGGAGGTTATGGGTAATGACTTAAAAGATATCCTTTGAGAATTTGATTGAGTATTGAAAATTTGAGCATTGAGAATTGAGTTGGAGCTTGAGAGATTTGAGAAATTGAGTTTGAGTTAAGAATCGAGTGGAGTGTTGAGAACTTGGAAGTTTTGGTTGAGACTGAGTATTGTAGAACTTGATTGAGGTTGAGAGTAAGAGAATTTGAGTAAGAGTAACCCAAGAGAATGGGTAAGATAATGAATAATTGACTGAAATACCCTGAACTTAAATATAGTGATTAAGATTATCCTAATATGTATTTAAGGGCTTAATAGTGCCTAAGTAATTTTGGTAAGGAAAAATAAATCCAAAAGAAATAAAGAAACGCTTAAAAAGAGAGAAACGCTAAATAAGCGTTAAATAACCATAGGAGGTATGAGACCTCGGTTAGAGTATTATATGGATTCTAAAGGCTTAATAAGGCCTAAATAATATGTAGAAACAAATTCTCGAAGAAAACGGATCCATAAAATGGATTAAAAACACAAACGAACCTTAAAGCGCGTTTTTTGAGAAAACCGGGAAAACATGACTTTAAGCAGGTCAAATAGGCTCGTAACAATTTTGGTCAACCAAATAGTCATTAATAAATATTAGTGACGGTCTAGAACCAATAAAATCAATAAAACGAGAAAATAGTAAAAACTGTAAAAAAAGGGAAGTTGTGGGGTGAAAGCATAAATAAACCAAACTAGTGTGTCCACTATAGCAAATAGAATTTTAAAACCCATAATAGGGCTGTGTGTGAGCGATTCCATTCCCCCCCCCCCCCACACACCCTTAATTACTCCTTATTTGCAAAAGACAAAAACAAAAGTAAAAGCAAAAAGTAACTTATTACTTTATCTCACCTTCTCTCTCCTACTTTCTCACTTCCTCACCACACTCCACGTACTGCACCTCTCTTCTTTCTTTGCTTTCTTTCTTCTCCAAGCAGGCCAGCCATGGCGATTTGAGAGACACCATTCAACAACCAACTTCTCTCCTCTTGTTAACTACTTAAACCTTCTCCAAAAATTACAAAAATTGTACCATTGTGTTCCTCTCATTAAGGAGAACACTATTCTCTTTTCCAAATTCGAAAACAAGCAACTTCATCTCCATGGGTATTCTTGGTTTTGAAGATGAAGACCACCATTAGAAGCCCCTTCTTCACCTTGTTGGTCGAAGGTAAAAAGGAATCCGAAAATACTAGCATTTCTTGCTCTTATTTACAAAATAGAGTTTCTAAGTTTGGAGCTTCTATTCCTTGTTTGCCCAGCCGATTTTGGCTTCCTTTGGAGAGTGGAAATATTGCTCCTATTTCTATCCAACACTCCTCCTATATACTTGCAAGGTAATGAAATTTCCTAAACCCTAAAAATGTACCTTAAAGCTTAAAGAGGATTTAAGGGCTATTTTGTATTGAAATGGTATTATGTAATGGGCTGTAGCAATAGGAATTGAAATATTATAACCGATGGCTTAAGAAAGAAAGGAGAGAAAAGGAAGGAAGAAGGAAGGAATGAAGGAAGGAGAAGGAAAGAAAGGCTAGAAAGAACAAAGTAATTTACACTCACCTTGTGTAGCTTTTGTATGTGTATTGTAACAGATTTTTAGTAGCTTGAAATGGGTATTGTAAATGATCTTGAGTAGTAGTATAATGTGGAGGAATACCAAAATGTTAAAAAGCTTTAAAAGACATTTAAAAGCTTGTATAAACCTTGAGGAAAGGGATGGTATGTGCAGGAAATTAAATGAATGTTTAGCACCTAGTATTTGTATTGGAGAATTGTATACTGGTGCTATTGATAAACAGGTGATATAGACAGCCTTGAGTGAATGAATTGATGTGGTGAGAATACTTAGAAATGTAGGGAAACTCTATCAAATTTTGGTTAGGAATTTAGTGGAGTTAAGTACTGTTTGATAGAGAGGAACGTGGATGTGTTCAGAGAAGGAAGTATGAGGTTTCCACTTTGGTTTGTATTTAGGAGGAAGAGGTGTAGTTGAGAAGAACTTGAATGGAGCAATGTAAGTTGTTTAACTAAGTTGTGCTAGGTGAAGAACCATGTGGCTACGTGGGAAGAAAAGAGGAATGATCTGTAGCATCAGTTGAGGAAGAAAAATCTGTAGCAGTGGGAAACCAACAGTGAGAAATGTGTTAAGTTAACAGAGGAGTATAGTGGTTGGATTAAGGAGGTTTAGTGTGCCTAAATGGTGTAAAAACATGTTAGATTACATGTGGAAAGATTAGGAAAGGATTAAGTTTGAATTAGGGGTTGAAAGGAGGCTTAAAAACTGCATTTTAATGTATAACAGGGATGGTCCGGGTTTATAAACCGGTACACAAACCCGGACCACCCCAAAAACACACCAGAAACGCATTCCAGGGTATGGTCCGGGTTTGTATCCCGGTAGACATACCCAGACCAGGGTAAAAATACGCCAAAAATTGAATTCAAGCTTTGGTCCGGGTTTGTATCCCCGAACACAAACCCGGACCACCCTAAAAATTTCCCAGAATGTGTTTTAATGCATTGTAATGATGAGGACTTGAATGGTAATGATAGTATAAGGTAATTAAGACTTAATTAATGATGTTTAAAGGTCATTAAGGCCATGAACAAGCCTAGGAAGTAATTTTAAGTAAGTAACATAAGTAAATGTATCTAAGTTACAATGAGTTAGTAGGTACAAACTGGGAAACAGTAGGGAAAGTAATGAGTAAGGTTGATTATAGATAATTAACCACCCAACTCTATGTATATGCTAGGATTCGAATAGTTGAACACCGAAGAGGAGTCGGTGAGTCCAAATCAACGGTGAAAGGTATGATTTCTTCATGCTCTGTATCCTAACCTGGTTACCCCGATTTGTGTGCTTATTTGATCACCTAAATAAGATAAATGCATGAATCGGACTATAATGCACTTACTTGTGCTTGTTTATATTTGTTCTTGCTATTTTGTCTTGAACATTTAGTTTGTATAATTCATGAAATGAATGGATGAAGATGAAGTGTATATGTACCTTGTAGTGTATTTGTGTAACGTATTATACCTTGTATGTATGTGTATGGGAGTATTGAATTGTTGTGTGGCTTGGATGTGTGACTTCTACTAATTCCTAACAACCTAACTCCTAACGTAAGTATTGAGTAAATTGGAATGAGTAGAAGTCTGATATAGTTTCGGCCACGCGTGAGGATGAGGAGACACAAGAGGTTGGATCCGATTCCTGGTTCTTAAACTTGTCCATGGCCCAAACCCCTTAAATGGGTAGCATCCTGGATTAGTGAACCAAGTAAATCCCGGTGGTGGGACAGAGTAGTCCCCGGGCCGGAGGTCCCGACGACTTGACTTGAGTAAGTAGTAAGTAAAGTAAAGTATTGTATGAGTAATGGTCTTGGCTGGTGTAAGTCATTGACCCCGAGTAAAAGAGTAACCTCCACCTGATTAACCCGGGTGGACAAATGGAGCTAAAAAGTATTGGGTATTGTGTATGTATTGCGTATGTATTGTATATGTATTGTGTATGCGTATTTCGGGAAAGGTAAGTAAGTATCGGTTGGCTTGTATAGTTTACCTTGTATGTATTGAAATGTATGTATGTATTCCTTGCGTAAAGTATTGTAGTATTATGTATGAAAGCATGTATGCATGTATGTATGAATCAAATGAATCGCATGTATTCGACCAAGTGGTCAGCGTACCCTCGCTAGTACGCGGGGTATACGGAAGTCATATGCAGCGTAAGCTGAGCCCCTAGGGGCAACGTTTTTAGTGTGCAGGTACCCGAAGCGGTTACAATCACAACAAGAGACCGGCAGCTATGGTTGGATAGCTAGGAGTGAAATGTAGATAGTAGTGAATTGTATAAGGCTTGTAGCCTTTGTTGTAGAAGTGTACCAAGGGGTACACCTTAAGTATTGGAAGTATGTAGTTGTGAGGAATGGGTAGATGTAGACTCTTAGTGAGTATGTGTAACACCCCTACCGTTAATACCGTCATTACTATACAAATACTTACCTTCGCAGCAGATACTCCATACACAACGGCGGGTGTACAATGTCGTTAGTCACCCACGTGACTAACAAGGCGAGTTACAATACTACATACTATCGGTCTGATGAACTTGAACATACCAAGTACTCTACACAATACATTACTTTCCCTTGCATACTCAACCATAAATCAAATACAACTCCAATACAACACTATACCGAGTATACTACAATCCTTAAATTACCGATACGGTTTGGACTTCCAAATTCGCATTACGATACAAGTACAAATCCCTATTATACAACTACCCATGCTTACATAGCAGTCCCCGTCCTACTCTCTCGAACGGTGGTCAGCTTCGAATACCTGCACACTAAAAACGTTCCCCCTAGGGGGTCAGCTTACGCTGAATATGAAATTCGCATATACTGCGTGCTAACCGCGGTACGCCGACTACTTTGGGTCGGATATACATGGAGTTCATTTTACATGCATACATACATACTCATGCTACAACAATACAATCAACCATACTTACATACATACATAAGGTTCTTTACCTACCAAGGAAGACAATTTGTTAGTCAACCGTTCAATTAGTTATTTGTTCATCCGTTTTCATCGGATGCTCTCTTTCTCCTTACTCGGGTTCACAAAGCTTACACCAAGTTTAATCTTACTTACTCGTTGTTTTACTCACACTACGCTCAATACCTTACTCGTTATTTACTCATGCTCTACTCAGTACTCACTTCTACCATTACTTACTCTTACTTAGTACTCATCACTTGCTCTCGCATACTCCGTACCCATACTCTTCTTCTTACTCGTACTTAATCATTGCTCGGTACTCCTTACATACTCATACTTACTCATTACTCAATACTCATTGCTTTACTCATACATACGCGATACTCATTACTTTTGGTCTCTGGGCGGAGTCATACACAAGACTCGCCACCGGGCCTACAAATTCAAAGGCTATACACTTAGCTCCTCAAATATACAAATGTCCAGTTCTACCGGACTACTCAAACTCCCAACACTCCTCTCTCGGAGTATCTTACAATCTTATGGATTAGCCTAGAAGTATCTCTCTCGATAACCTCCACTAGCTTAGGGAATTACCACCGTCTAGTATTCTCAGATTTAAGGGTTTCCCCAACGTATCGAATACTCTCATGTTTGGGACATTACTTACATCAGTCGAGTCCTCTCATAGTGGGTCGACTAGTTGCTAAGGGTTTGAAATTCCCTCATTATTCTTTATTACTCTCATGGTTCATGACTTACACCAACATTAATTCCTCTAGTAGGGTTTATTTATATACTTCCACTACTTATTGTTTGTGGATTATTTATTTCGGTTCTCCTACTGTTATCGGGAGGTTACTACTCCCGTGCACTCTCTCACATTCTAGTGAGTTCATTGGTTTGCGTTATCGTTTGTTGGTTTGTTAGTTTAGTGCGTTTCTACGTTCCCGTTAGTTCACAACATGACTCTTACTACGAGTCACTAAACACAAGACTCATCTATGAGTCGGTCTACGCACTAAGTGAAGCCACACAATCAATCAAGAAGGGTTAGCTCACACATCATACAGCAAGACATACAATGAAAGGCAATAAACCGTTTTCATGCTTTAGTTTTGATTAGCCGGCATACAGCACACAAATCAACGTAACTCGGTTAGCATACGGGGCATAAGAAAATCATACCTTTCACCGGAGTTAGCTTTACCGTGTATTCCCTTGTTCCTTGGTTCACACTTGTTCCACTGATAATGTTTCCAACATTGTTATTAATACTATGCTCATACGATACACAAATAGTTACTACTCCCGTACTTACCCCGTTATCCTGGTATACTTAGTTTCACTCATGTCAAACTATGTCCTTACTTCCCATTCATTTCCTACACTTGTTTACACTTCTTAGGACCTTTAAATATCACCAAACAAGGCCTTAACAACTTCTAAAACCATTACTAATCAATCCCCCATCATTTAAACCCTAAAAACCACTTTCTGCACAATTTTGGGGTGGTCCGGGACTTGGTCCGTGTTATACCCAAAGTTTCAACCCCCTCGGAGTAGTCTCTAAGGCATACGTGTTACAAAGGGCAAAAGGGGTCAAAAAGCACCAAGGCGGGATTTTCCAAGGACATTTTCGGGATTTTCTATTTTTCATATGACTTGTTCATAACCTTCAAACACTCCCAAATATCATAGTCATTATGAAAGGTATTTCATCATTTTCAGATAATATTTATTCTGGAAATTAAGCTTTTAATTCATATTATGAGCTAATTTCTTTAATAATTAACACATGAAATAACCTCAAAATAGAAATAAAAGGTTTCCAAAATTAAAATAAAAATGTCACATGGTTAGCATGACTACATACAGTCATAAACCTGAAATTATTTTATTTGGAACCTTAACCCAAAATTTAAAAGAGAAATTCAATCATTTTTGCAATTTTCTCTCTCCTCTGGAAAATACCGAAATCAAAACAAAATGTCATGATATTTTAACACAAGATAGAGGATGATTATTAGAGACTAGTGCCGTTGGAATTTCGTTATTTCGACTTTCCAATAATAAGTTATGAATTTTGGGATATTCCAGATTGTGAGATTTTTATCTAATCGGTTAATTATCAAAATAACCCGATTCCAACCCTTAAAATTCTTAAAAATAATCCTTTATCTTCAGTTAAAATTTCATAATTTTTCTCAGCCTGCAACATATTTTAAAAAATCTGATTCCCTTGGAGCACAAAATCAGGGTTTTAGATAAAAATCTTGTTCTATCAACATGGCCTTGTTCTTTCTATAAAAGGACCTTCCAAAAACGACCTAGGGCAGAGGAGAACACCTCCAAAGTCAGAGAACACAGCCACAAACCTTCTTCCCACGTTTTTACACTTCCAAGCCTCAAATCAATACCGAAACACTGCAGAAATCACCCCAAAATCACCAAAAACTCATCCTTTCTTCTCCTATTGAACTTCCAAGCACCAAAACATCACAAAAACAGAAGCAAACCGTCCTTAATCATACAAGGAAGAAGAAATCAGAAACTCGGGTCAAAGCTGAACCGGATCGGCTACCAACGACGCGTTCGAAGTTTCCCAACGTGAAGGAACAACTAAATCCCGAAGCCAAAACAGGTTAGAATTCGAATTCTTTAACTCCACTGATCACAATACGCTTCTGGTTGAAATTCCTATTCGAACTGACTTTTCTTTGCTTCTGAATTAAGGTTTGTTTGCGTTTCTGTCCACTAACTTGTTCAATAAGTTTCGTCCTTAATTCATAGTCAAATTGAAAACTTTTGATCACTAACATGTTTAGAATCTTTCAGGCTACGTACCCATAAATTTTGAGCCAAAAACACCACCGGGAACAGCCTTAACGCCGCCGTCCGAGGTCGGTCCGCACCCACGGACACTATGTCCGGGGTCCCGGACGCTCTGTCCGAAAGCCGGACGCCCCCGGACGGTGGCGGGATATTTTTATTTTCAAAAGTTAGGGTTTTATAAAACATGTCCGGGCCCACGGACGTCCTGTCCGTGGCCCCGGACTTTTCAAAATCTCGTTTCTGTTTAAATTTGACTTTTTTGTGTAATTAGGTTAATTGGGGTCCGTGGGTTCGGACATTAGGTCCGTGGCCACGGACGGAATAAAAATTTGACCTAATTCTGCCTCCGAAACCCTAGTTTAGGTAACTTTCAATTTCACCTTAATTTTCTGTCAAAAACGTTAAAAAATAAAAAAAACAGAAGCGCGCACCTAGGTTAAAAACAACTTTGTAGAAATCGGTAAACGAACCAAGTAGAGGAAAAACGACCTAGGAAGGGTAATGAAAGTAATTTGAACCCTAATTAAGTCGAATATCAAGCCCCCGAACCCGAACTCTCCTTTCCTAATTTGATCTAGGTTAAAATTAGGTGGCGACTCATAATAGGTTCCAGTGAGCTAGCTTAGGTTTTAATAATTATTATTATATGACATAGTTATTAATCTTAGGTTATAAGTGGACCTAAAACCCGATTGGATCCTAATCAACTTTAATCAACATAGGATAGGGTTTAAAATCGAGGCTCACAGACTGGCGACTCTGCTGGGGACAAGATTCTTAATATTAACTTGTTTAATTTTAAGAAAGAGGGCTTAACTTGAAAATGTTTATTTATGGCTTTATTACATTGTTTGTTTACTTTTGTGCGCAATTTAAATTTATGTACTTTTGCATCATATGAGAGCGAGGGTCCACATAAACCGATTTCACCCCGGGACCCGTTTGAGGGTCCCCTGTCAGGGACTCACACCTTTTAGGTGATGTGAATAAGCGGGGGAAAAGAGGAGGGTGTCGTCTAACCACACCCCCTTAATACCTGGGCCTTAGCCCCAAGCGTTTTCCTGGCAGTGCCCTTACCTAGCCCTTTGTTTGGTCAGTCAAAGACCCGACAATAGACGCACACCTTCAGGTGATGTGAAAAGAGTGGGGAAGCCCAAAGAGAGTAGCGTACAAGCCCTATTCCTTTGTGGTGACCTGGGCCCGCACCCCAAGCACCTCTCCGGATCGATCCATACCCGGTTTGATTTAAACGTCTAGTGAGGACATATTGAATTTGTGTGGGCCTTGTTTGCTTGTATGATCGGCCCACTACCCAGCCTAGAGATTGATAGGAACTTCTCCTACATCAACCTAGCCCAACACGAATTGGCAGCTCTATTCGTTTGCGGCCCAGAGGCCCTGTTTGGTTTAACATGTGAGTCGTTCGGGCTTCGGCCCAAAAGCCTAGACTTAGGTGATTTCTCTTCTGGCCCATTTTGAATTATCCAATTAGTTCTAGGCCCATAAAAAGGAAATCCACCTGAGCTTGAAATAACTCACAAGTCCTGAAAATAAAATCTTTTTCGGCTTAGCAACCATCTTCTCTGGCCCGAAGAAAGTTAGGCCTATTTGTGATTTAGGGACCATTCCAGCTCATGTGCTTTACTTCAGGCCCAAACACATTCCGGCCCAAGGGCTCATTCTAGTCTAGGTAGACTTCTTATCATGACCCTAACCCAAAACCTTAGATCTAGGTGTCATGTGTAGGCCCAACCAAAATTACTCGGCCCAAATTCCAGTTCACATATAGAGCAATCATTCTGGCCCAAGTACCACACTCATAACTCATTCCATTTGAGCCCATAGACCAATTCATAGTTTTGGCCCATGAGCTTCGCTCTCAATCAGAATTTCGGCCCATAAAACATTTGAATCCAAGATAGTTTGCATAATTCGTTCATTCCAGTTTCCGGCTTCAAGGCCCAACAAGAGCATCAAACGAATCTAGACTTCAAGGCTTATCCCTCGGCCCAGTGGCCCATTCACGGTCCATGTGATTTCTTTCAGCTTGTTTGCTCAATTTCTGGATTCAGGCCTACATGTCCGTTCTAGTCTAGGAATCACTCTAATCTATGCACTTCACTCTCAGTTAGGCGAAGACTCAGGCCCAGTTACTTCCTACATAACCCATGGGCATTCCTAGTTCAGACATTTTACAGGGCCTACTCGAAGCTTGGAAGGAAGACAATCATGGTCAATGGCGCCCCGACGGTCAACAGCTCCAGTCTTCAACACGTTGGCATCAGACTGTTCAACATCACTATTTCAGAAGTTTTCTCGATTTAGCAGTTTTCTTTTCTCAATCATTCTTCTAACTTTTATGGTAGTTAGCTTCCTTTATCATTTTAGATTACAACTTTTGATGTTATATTTCCATTCGTGAATAAGAGCATAGTTCGATTTTCGTAATTTTTTGTGCATTCATTCAACAAAACAAAAACACAAAAATTTGTTTTCTTTTTAAGGGATCACAGAGTAATCATTTCCCGACTATGGAATAAAATGACTTGTCTTTTGTTTCTAAAAGGGTGAACATGTCCGTCCTCACACCATAGACTATCCCATAATATCCACGAAGCATTCCAAAATCTGCATCTATTTAAGTGTTGTCATAAACCCCAGGTCAATACTAGGGGCAATCTGAGTTCAGGATCGTCATCTTTAATCTTTCGTTTAAGCGTGTGGACTAGTCTCTAAGTGAAATTCACTAGAGTGTCTTGAGTGGAAAAACCATGAGTGAACGAGCATGTCATTTTTACACGACTCCGGTGAGACCACATACAAAGGAAAATGTAAATGGCATAACTCTGATCGAAGGAGATAATTTGTAAATTTACTCTTAGACCTGCGAAAAGTAACAAAGAACGGATACACAACTATCAGGAATGACGAAGCACCTAGGTACAGCACCACATAGCCAAAAGCTTGTAAACCCTGTCATTAACCCTAGGCACCCCCGCTGAGCCTTTCATATATCCCTTTTCGATATTATGAACTCCACAGAATCACCCAGCCAATGATGAATTACCGACCCGATGACCAAAGGAAGCGAGGAGCCCGACTCTCAGATAACAATCTAATCAGTCTAAAGAAGTGATGCCGCTATCAGCATGACGGAGTGATCCTTAAATGGTCCCAAAGTGGCACAGGATCCTGAGAGCTCACATCAAACCAGCTCTCATAACTCAAAACCGGGAAACACAAGAACCCCGAAGGCAAAGTCAATAAAGGATAAAACAAAAAGGCAAACCCGAAGTGCCTCAAAGAAATCCAAATGACAAAAAGAGAAATGGTGTAAAGGACAACTTCAAAAAGTCCAAGTCCAGAAGCTCGAAAACAACGTCAACATGAAGCAGCCAGATGACTTCAAGACAAGGAAGATGAATCCGAGAGAACACGCAAGTTGCAGCTTTGGTCACCCATTTAAGCTCCACATACCTCAAATATCCCTCCATGATCCCGTCGTCTTTCATCACACCCTATGGCCACGTTATAAGCTCTAAAGACTTCGGACTTGATAGTTGTGTGTCCAATCACGTGAAAGTAACAGATCAAATGCGTAAATCCATCAAATATCGAATTCAATGGTCTAGAAGTTATGACCATGAGCGAGAAATGAGTGCAAACACCAACCACGTTGAGTGTAGGATAGGAAGCACCACATCAAAGCATAAGCCTCGACCCTGTGAGGATGAGACTTGTTCGCACGTTTAATCAAAGAAAATACTAGGGGCAATTGATCGTTCCGATCAATTGCCATGAACTCTAGCTCAGATTGTCCTAAGGAAAAATACTGGGGGCAATTGTTGGTTCCAACAATTGCCATGACAACACCAATTGAAACCTAAAGCTTGAGCACCACCATCCCACCACAGGCATAAGCCCTTACATCCACATCAAACACCTCAGGCGCACATAAGCTCTAACCTCCACACACACACTCTCAAGCCCGTTATTAGCCTTACCCCCACAAAAACATCAGACCTGCCATAACCCTGACCACCATCCAAAATCACAACCTAATCCTAGGTTTATCGTATATCCTGAACACCAGCAAAAGCCTTTAGCACCAAAAGAAAACACACCCCACCAGTGGCATGTTCATCTTCTAAGAAACAAAATGCAAATATGAATTTCTTAGTCAGGAAGTGATTCTTTCACTTTCCTTTTTCAGTAGAGTTTTTCCCAAGCTTTGCCATGTTTGGCACATTTTCCAGCAATTTCTTGCTTTAAACAATTTTCAATTCTCATCATTGCCATGTTTGGCACATTTTTCAACAGTTTCTTGCTTTGAACAAATAACTTACATGCACTGTGATTGCATTTTACAAACTTTTACGTACACCTCACCATCGCCACGTTTGGCCCTTTTACAATTGGTTTTCACCACATGCATTTGCACGAGACCATTATCTTTCTAGCCCATTTTTAGTGCGAGGCTCATCCTGCACCTAACTCACTTTCACTTAGATCCAATCCTTAGGCTCGTCATAAGACCTAGATCCATCCTTAGGCTCATCATAAGACCTAGATCCATCCTTAGGCTCGTCATAAGACCTAGAACCATCCTTTAGGCTCGTCATAGGACCTAGTTGCATTCCTTTAGGCTCGTAATAAGACCCTTTAGCTTACCCACTCTCATCAAACACATTGCATTCATCTCATTCATATAGGCTCGTCATAAGACCTAGTTGCATTATCCAGGCGTGTCACAAGACCTGGTGACAGAAAAGTTGGCGAGGTGATGGCAATAAATCCTCCTGTGTTATGTCAACTTACTTTGGGATCAACGAATGGTGGGCAAAGGCAATAAGTCCCCAGGGTTTTTACCAGGAGTTATCCCTGCACACCGGCTTGGGGGGCGATGGCAATAAGTCCACATTGGGTCCAGCCAGGAGCATCGGCACGGGTTTCGGTCCCCAGAAGCATCCGAGCATCATCAACATCATCAATATCATCAGCATCATCAACATCATCATCAACATCATCAATATCATTAGCATCATCGGCATCATCATCAACATCATCAGCATCATTAGCATCATTAGCATCGCTAGCATATCAGCATTCCTACATCTACACATTATTTAGCTTTCATCATCTTCAGGTAGTCAACGCCTTAGAATAGCTTGACATCATTTCATTTTTAGGTAGTCAACGCCTTAGAATCAATTGACATTTACTTCATCATTTCATTTTTAGGTACTCAACGCCTTAGAATCACTTGAAATTTATTTCATCATTTTGTTTTTAGGTAGTCAACACCTTAGAATCGCTTGACATCTTTTCATTTTCATTCTCACTCATAGGTAGTCAGCACCTTAGAATAGCTCGACACAATCTACATATAGGGTCTTTTGAGATCCAAAATTTTGGGGTATCACTCAGGCATCAACTAGTCTTTTCATCTTCATTACAAAGCCTAGTTGACGGGGGGCAATCTGTTATACCCAAAATTTCAACCCCCCCCCCCCCCGGAGTCTCTAAGGCATACGTGTTACAAAGGGCAAAAGGGGTCAAAAAGCACCAAGGCGGGATTTTCCAAGGACATTTTCGGGATTTTCTATTTTTCATATGACTTGTTCATAACCTTCAAACACTCCCAAATATCATAGTCATTATGAAAGGTATTTCATCATTTTCAGATAATATTTATTCTGGAAATTAAGCTTTTAATTCATATTATGAGCTAATTTCTTTAATAATTAACACATGAAATAACCTCAAAATAGAAATAAAAGGTTTCCAAAATTAAAATAAAAATGTCACATGGTTAGCATGACTACATACAGTCATAAACCTGAAATTATTTTATTTGGAACCTTAACCCAAAATTTAAAAGAGAAATTCAATCATTTTTGCAATTTTCTCTCTCCTCTGGAAAATACCGAAATCAAAACAAAATGTCATGATATTTTAAAACAAGATAGAGGATGATTATTAGAGACTAATTCCGTTGGAATTTCGTTATTTCGACTTTCCAATAATAAGTTATGAATTTTGGGAGATTCCAGATTGTGAGATTTTTATCTAATCGGTTAATTATCAAAATAACCCGATTCCAACTCTGAAAATTCTTAAAAATAATCCTTTATCTTCAGTTAAAATTTCATAATTTTTCTCGGCCTGCAACATATTTTAAAAAATCCGATTCCCTTGGAGCACAAAATCAGGGTTTTAGATAAAAATCTTGTTCTATCAATATGGCCTTGTTCTTTCTATAAAAGGACCTTCCAAAGATGACCTAGGGCAGATGAGAACACCTCCAAAGTCAGAGAACACAGCCACAAACCTTCTTCCCACGTTTTTACACTTCCAAGCCTCAAATCAATACCGAAACACTGCAGAAATCACCCCAAAATCACCAAAAACTCATCCTTTCTTCTCCTATTGAACTTCCAAGCACCAAAACATCACAAAAACAGAAGCAAACCGTCCTTAATCATACAAGGAAGAAGAAATCAGAAACTCGGGTCAAAGCTGAACCGGATCGGCTACCAACGACGCGTTCGAAGTTTCCCGACGTGAAGGAACAACCAAATCCCGAAGCCAAAACAGGTTAGAATTCGAATTCTTTAACTCCACTGATCACAATACGCTTCTGGTTGAAATTCCTATTCGAACGGACTTTTCTTTGCTTCTGAGTTAAGGTTTGTTTGCGTTTCTGTCCACTAACTTGTTCAATAAGTTTCGTCCTTAATTCGTAGTCAAATTGAAAACTTTTGATCACTAACATGTTTAGAATCTTTCAGGCTACGTACCCATAAATTTTGAGCCAAAAACACCACCGGGAACAGCCTTAACGCCGCCGTCCGAGGTCGGTCCACACCCACGGACGCTATGTCCGGGGTCCCGGACGCTCTGTCCGAAAGCCGGACGCCCCCGGACGGTGGCGGGATATTTTTATTTTCAAAAGTTAGGGTTTTATAAAATATGTCCGGGCCCATGAACGTCCTGTCCGTGGCCCCGGACTTTTCAAAATCTCGTTTCTGTTTAAATTTGACTTTTTTGTGTAATTAGGTTAATTGGGGTCCGTGGGTTCGGACATTAGGTCCGTGGCCACGGACGGAATAAAAATTTGACCTAATTCTGCCTCCGAAACCCTAGTTTAGGTAACTTTCAATTTCACTTTAATTTTCTGTCAAAAAACGTTAAAAAATAAAAAAAAACAGAAGCGCGCACCTAGGTTAAAAACAACTTTGTAGAAAGCCGTAAACGAACCAAGTAGAGGAAAAACGACCTAGGAAGGGTAATGAATGTAATTTGAACCCTAATTAAGTCGAATATCAAGCCCCCGAACCCGAACTCTCCTTTCCTAATTTGATCTAGGTTAAAATTAGGTGGCGACTCATAATAGGTTCCAGTGAGCTAGCTTAGGTTTTAATAATTATTATTATATGACATAGTTATTAATCTTAGGTTATAAGTGGACCTAAAACCCGATTGGATCCTAATCAACTTTAATCAACATAGGATAGGGTTTAAAATCGAGGCTCACAGTCCGCACCCAAGGTCCCGGACCATACAAGAACAACACTCTCGGCTTAATTTTACCATTGGTCCGGGACTTGGTCTTGGACTAACGTCCCGGACCACACCCTATGGTGAGTCTCGAACTGATTTTTAATGCGGTCCGGGACTTGGTACATATCCTAAGTCCCGGACCCTGCTAAAAACTGCTACTTAGTGGATTTTTCAACCCCTAATCAACCCTTAATCCACCTCCAATCATTCCATAATATTTCTACATGTTTTGTACATATTTAAACACACTTAAACACTCACTAAAACTCCTTAAATCCATGGTCCAATACTTACTCAACTTCTTGCTCAAATTCTACAAATTTCATTCACATTTTCACACTTTGCACACTTGTGCATTCCTACACTCCCCTTTGCATTTTGCATTTTGTTCTAATGCCATCTTACCATTCCAATGCATTCCCAATCAACTACACTACCTACACCCAAGTACAACCCTCTTCTTACCAAATCTTGCACACTAATTTTTCCTAGTTCTACCATGCATTTTGATACCTCTTTGCTACAGATTTTCACCTTTTTATTTCTCATACTACCATTACCATTCCATAGCTACTAAACATCTCTACTTACTCCAATACACATCTTGGTTCTCCAATTCACCTAGTCATCCATTAATGCACAATTTCCTACCAAAATTTTGCCATAGTTCACCTACATTTCTTACTTCTCCACATGCATACTTTTTCACCAAATTCCATTCCTAATCTAGCCACACCCTTACAAGGGTCCTACCAGCACTCAAATCAATACCAATACATCATTACTTCCTCAAAACACAATATCAATACACATACATAATTCTTTGGCTCTAAGGCCTACAATCCACATACTTGTTCACAAATACCTAAACTTCCACAACTACAATACTAATACATTATTTTGGTTTCTTTAAATTGGTTTACTCATTCCCATTATCCTAATGCATTAAAATTTTAGCATTAAGAAGGAGCTCTTACCTTGAGCTTATATTTCCTTCATTTCTTTTCCAATTCTTCTCTTTCTCTTTTTCTTGCAAAAATCGGCCATGTGGGGGATGGAGTTGCCAAACTCCATCCCAACACCCAAATTACATAAAGAGAATATAATTAAACTTCTAATCTCTTAAAACATCACTAATTCAATGAAGGGCTTAAATTACCACAAGTTAGGGTTTACCTTTGGAGTGTTTTAAGAGGGGTTTTAGCCCTTGGTTCAAGAAGAAGAATCCACCACCATTGCAAGGTGAAATTGATGCTCAAAAGAGAGAGAGAAAACAAGGCATTACATAGGGCCAAAAATTGGCTACCAAAAGATGGTGGAGGAAACTTGAATCTTTTATGGAGATTTTTACCTTAATGGAGAGATAAGACTCCAAGCTTTAATTTGGTACCACTTTCTCTTCAAATGGGCAAAACCCATGGAGATGAACTTTCTCATTTTGAGATTTTGAAAAGAGAGGAGTGTAGAGGATGATGAGGGGAGTAAGAATATGTAATTATTTTTACATTTGGAGCTCACATGGAGGTAGAGCATGGAAGAGAAGAAGGGAAGCCATTGTTGTTGTTGGAGAAGCTCCAAAAATCACCCACCTGCAGAGAGAGGAGGGTGAAATCGGCTGGGTGAGGAAGGAGGGAGGTGAGAGAAGAGGGAAATGAGTGAGTGAGGAGAGAGAGTCCCTTTTTCTTCATTTGTACTTTTACTTTTTGCTTTTTGATTTACATATTTGTCAATTGTGTGTGTGTGAGGGAGAGGTTAATTAACCCCTTAAAACCGGCTCACTATATTACTACTAGTTGGAGTGTTTTTCGTCTTTTACAGAAAACGCTCGTTATTTTACCCGGTTTTGGTACTATTCACTAACCGGGCCCGTTTTCCGGAATTTTCTTGTTTCTTTATTTTTATTGATTATTAAGCTTCCGTTAATGCTTAATCATTGTCATATTATGTTTTATAATTTTTACGGGTTCGTTTGACCACTTAAAATCACGTTCCCGGGATTTCTCGAAAAACGTGCGCTAAAGCTCTATTAGCTTTTTAATACATTATTTGGATCCGTTTTCTTCGGGAGTTGTTCCCATATATTGTTTAGGCCTTATTAAGCCTTTAGAATTCATATAATACGCTAACCAAGGTCTCATACCTCCTATGGTTATTTAACGCTCATTTAGCGTTTTTCGCTTTTTAAGCGTTTCTTTATTTCTCTTGGATTTATTTTACTTACCAAAATTACTTAGGCACTATTAGGCCCTTAAATACCATATTATAATAATCTAATCACCATATTTAAGTTCGGGGTATTTCAGTATGTATGAACTTGGAAGAAGTATTGTATTTGTATTTGGAACTTAGTAAACTCGGTATGTAAATTGTATTGTATGATACTGTAATGGAGTATTGTGTTGAACGGGAAGTTGTAGTACCCGGTTGTATTTGTAGTAAGGATTGTATTTGTGTAGTACTCGGATATTCCGGTCCATTAGATCGATGCTGTATGTAGTAGTAGCCTTGGCATTGTATCACCCGCCGTTGTGTAAGTATGTATCCGCTGCGTGAGTATGGATGTATAAGGAGATTGGACGGTAATGACGGTATTAGCGGTAGGGGTGTTACAAAAAGTGGTATCAGAGTGAAGTATCGCTCTGATGACTGGAAATACCGAGTTTAGGAATACCGAGTTAGGAATTAGAAGCTTAGGGCTAAGGGCTGAGTGTTAGCATTAGAGATGTGCTAGTTAGGACCACCGGTGAGTACCGGATACCGACAATACCAGACTCGCCTTCCACAAACCCATTGTATAACTTGGGAAAGAACGCCAGAGAGAAGGAAAGCCCTCTCATACTTGGGAAAACCCGATCTGGCAGTTGTGAAATTAATACACGACAAACAAGTACTGGCACACAGTAGATTCCAAGAAATGAAAGTCCCGGAGATGAATCCCGGTTGAACAACAATACCCGCACTTAATAGCGGTAGGACGAGCACTCCAACCACAAGGAGGCTGCAACTTTCAACAACATGGAGCGACATGCTTAGCAATCGCGAACCTGGCTAGTAAACCAGCAACAGGAAAAGGAGCACTAAGCGTGCAACGGCGCGGAAGGAAGAACAATAACAAAACCCGAGACACAAGGCTACGGGACAGTAATAGCTAAGTAATACCACCAACGGTATGCTAGCTGACTAAGGACATAGTCAGCGGTGGTTAAATTCGAAACTACAACGCTAAAAGGTTACAATACCTGGCTGACATAGCTTACACAGCTACAAGGATATCCACGGGAT
The DNA here is from genome assembly GCA_023374045.1 of Limonium bicolor. Lineage (NCBI taxonomy): Eukaryota > Viridiplantae > Streptophyta > Magnoliopsida > Caryophyllales > Plumbaginaceae > Limonium > Limonium bicolor. The sequence continues at coordinate 25,941,857 of CM041778.1, read as the reverse complement.
ATGAACCGATAGGACTACAAGAGTAGTGCCTAAACAAGATAAGGCTCAATAACCACGGTAAACCAGTGGGAATGAGCCACAAGGAAAAACATAAGATGAATAAATGGGAGTCTCCAAGGATTGGAGAAATATCCCGATCAACAACAACCATGTCAAGATCATTGAGAAGTTGCTTAAGGGATCGAGTATCCCAAACATAGATCAATAAGATCAAGGGAGGAGTCAACAAGACTATCAAATACAAGCGGAAACCATACCAAGACCGGTATAGGATTACCCAAAAATCACCAGTACCACTCACTTGCCACGGCAAGTGCAGTAAGAACAGGAACGTGTAGAGGAACTCTAACATACCACCGGTATATAGTAATGTACCGTGACCGCAATGAAGCGACTACAGGATTACACATCCTAAAAACTGGAAGAATGGAAATCTTGGGAAGGCCTAACGGCCCGGCCATTATACAATGACATACCAGTCAGCAGGAAGCTGTACTTGGTCAAGACCTCAAACATGGCTACGCCATGAAGAACTTCTTTTACCACCGAACTGTTATTTCAAACCCAACTTTTCTTTCAAAACCATAACCTTTCTTTTAAACCTTGGATTTTAAAACCAAACCAACAGAATTACGGTGAGTATCATAGAATGATACAAGAGGAGTTGACAATAGAATACTTCACCTAGGCGTGTGACGAACACTACGAGTGTACTCAAATACGGGATGTGGGTCGACCGCACTCCGAAGGAGCTTGCGGGCCTGACATATAGTTAGGTAAGTGGTAACGTACCAACAAGGTACCCCACGTATGTATACATGTAGTGTATGAAACACGGGAAGTAGTCAACTCCGTTCTACGGACCATGAGTAAGTTCAAACCAGAACAGCTAGACACCTCAGACGATCAAGGAGAAGAAACTCAGCCAAGTAATTGGCATAAAAGAACTCAGAGAATCCATCTGAAGATGAGGAATGAGAATTAGGAAGCGCAAAGAGCACAGACTAATAAGTATAGACATTGGACATGTCTCAAGATGTCAAACAAATACATGACAGCTGGAAAGTATACCCAGCCTGAACACAGTGAGGCAAATGCCTAATGTGGACACAACAATGCTCAACAGACGGGACGGAGTTCCCAAGAGAGATCACAAGATAACCACGGAGTATAATTCATCATTGAAGAGGGTATTAAACCTAGTCTTAAGCACTAGGAGGAAGTATAAACAATCTACCCAAGAACGGGAGACATTATAACCCAAAAGGGTATAACTCAAACTACAATACCACCAGGCGGTATAGTAGACACAACATATCACAAACATTAGCCAGATGTAACGGCATAACCGACAACACCCAGGAGCAATCCTTGAAGGGTGTCTAAGTTAACCACAGTCGAACGAAGCATTATGATAAGAGCACGGAAGCTAGAACGAACACTCGGTTAGGACACCGAAGGGATTTCTGTAACACCCCTACCATTAATACAATGCTAACCGTCCAATCTCCTTATACATCAGATACACGCAGCGGATACATATTTACATAATGTGGGTGATACAAAGCCGTTAGTCACCCACGTGACTAACAAGGCTACTGCTACTACATACAGTATCGGTCTGATGGACCGGAATCCCGAGTATTACACATCTATAATACATACTCCATTCATCAATAAAATACAACAATGCTCCATTCAATACTTACTCCTTCATAATCCATACAATACAATGTACTTAACCGAGTCTACTAGGATCCTTATACAATTATATGTCCCTTCCAAGCTCATACATACTCACTAAGAGTCTACATCTACCCATTCCTCACAACTACTTACTTTCTAAGTACAAGGGTGTGCCGCCGGTCTCCTACCTTGACCACATCCGCTTCGGTACCTGCACACTAAAAACGTTCCCCCTAGGGGGTCAGCTTTCGCTGCGCATGATAACCGCATACCCCGCGTACTAGTGAGGGTACACCGACCACTTGGGTATACATGCGGTTGATTTCATTCAAACATACATGCATACATGCTCTTATACATAATATTGCAATACATTACGCAAGACATACACACCTGCATACACTTCATTACATGCAAGAAGTACAACATAAACCATTCCATACATACTTACCTTCTTCCGAATTACACATACACATTACATACGCAACATACAATTCTTGTTAGCTTCATTGGTCCACCCGGGTTAATCGGGTGGAGATTACTCTTTTACTCGTTACTTCATACATACACCATACTCATACATACATACTTACGGATCCATACTTACTTACTCTTGCTCTTACTCAAGTTAAGTCGTCGGGACCTCCGTCCCTGGGGACTACTCCGTCCCACCTCCGGGATTTACTTGACTCACCAATCCGGGATGCTACCCATTTAAGGGATTTGGGCAGCGGACCAATTTAAGAGTCAGGAATTGCAGCCAACCTCTTGTGACTCCGCATCCTCACGCGTGGCCGAAACTATATCGGACTTCTACTCATTCCAATTTACTCACTTAAGTTAGGAGTTAGGTAGTTAGGAATTAGCAGAAGTCATTCATTCAAGCCACAATAATACAATACAAAGCTCGTATACACATCCATACAAAATACAGTGCAATATACAAGTACACTACAAAATACAATACACATCATCATCATTCATATGTTTCATGAATTATACAAACTATTGTTCAAGACAAATATCAAGAACAATGTAAACAAGCACAGGTAAGTGCAATATAGTCTGATTCATGCATTTATCTTATTAGGTGATCAAATAAGCACACAAATAGGGGTAACCAGATTAGGATACAGGGCATGAAGAAATCATACCTTTCACCGTTGTACTTGTATCCCAACGTTCCTCCGGTGTTCACAAATCAAGTTCATATGATATACATATAATCGAATGATTACCCTAACTATCATGAACTCAATTCGATTACTCTTACATTCCCTAATTCATACTTACTAAGTCTTTACATTCTTTACACTTATATTTCATTTACTTTCTTTTCATTACTTATCCATGGTTTACTTACATATATATACATGTGTATAGGTGGGTGTACATATACATGTATATATATATATGTACTAGTTATAATCCTATAGTTTTTTTTTTTGTAAGTTATGGGTCGTCCGACCCAGCGTCCGACCCAAGCCCTGGGTCGGACTATTCCAGTAGATTCTCGTCCTCTGAAATTCTCCTTGTCCGACCCAGCACTATTTCGTCCGACCCATACACCTCTGGGTCGGACCATCCAGATTGTTTTGGGTCTGTTGTCCAAGCCCTGTCCGACACGTCTGACTCCCCTCTGTGGTCGGACGGAGTCAGAAACTTCGACAACATAATTTTTTTTTTTTTGCATGTAAGACCCACGTCCGACTCACGGCCCTGGTCGGACCGTTCCAGAAAGATTTATTTTCGTTGCTTAAGACATGTCCGACCCAGCGTCCGATCCAGGCTGTGGTCGGACGGTGGCAGGACATTGCTACAGACCTTATTTTTTTTTCCATTTTCACCCATTGCTTCCCCAATCTTCCTACATACATCCTAACATGTTTTTAGTACTATTTAAGCATTCTAAATCACCTAATTCATCTACAAATCCATTACTAAATCCATCAAACAACTTACAACACAATTTCCTCACTTCCTTTCCATACTTACAACAGTTTTTCCACCTTCAATGCTACAGATGTTTTTGTTCCAACCTCTAACACTCAATACTCCTATTACCCATACCATTACTAGCATCCCAAATACATCTCCAAGCCCATTACATCACCTATACCCAAGTCCAACTCTCCTCTTAACCAATCTTGCACACTATTTCTTCTTAGTTCTACAATGCAATTTACTCCTCCTTGCTAAGATTTTGGTTCCCACCTCCTCCATACATAATTTCCTCTCCTAATGCCATTTCAATGCCTACAATGCATTGCCTCTCCTCCTCAAGTCCAACCTCACTCCCCAAGGTCAAGTGCATAAATCCTCCTAGTTCCTCCAATGCCATTCAACAATTCTTGCTAAGATTTTATATCCTTTCATTCTCTTACCACAACTACTACTCTATAGTCATTAACATCTCTACTAACTCCAATACGCCTTGGTATCCCATTCACCAAGTCATCCATACATATACATATTCCTACCAAAAATTTTGCCATGTTCATCTACTTTCTTACTTGGCCACACATATCAATTCTCACCAAATTCATTCCTATCTAGCCACACCCTTACAAGGGTCCTACCAGCAATCAACACATATAAATCCATCCCAATACACCAATACTCCATCAAACATCAATACTAATGCTCATACACAATATACTTGGCTCCAAGGCCTACAATCCACATACTAATCCACAAATACTCAAACTTCCAAAATGACATTACTAATACATTATTTTGGGTTCCTTAATTAGTTCACCCATTCCCATTACTCTAATGCAATTATAATTTAACATTAGGAAGGGGCTCTTACCTTGAGCTTTTAATTCCTTCTTTCTTTCTCATTTCTCCTCCTTCTTCCTTTCTTGCCCAAATCGGCCATGTGGGGAATGGAGTTGCCCAACTCCATTCCCATCACCCAATGAACACAAAACACTACAATTAATATACTAACTCTTAAATTAATGCCAATTCATCGAAGTGTTTGAAATGAAATTTCTAGGGTTTACCTTTGGAGAGTTTTAGAAGGGGTTTTAGCCCTTGGTTCAAGAAGGTGTTCTCACCACCATTGGAGGGTTGATACCATGCTCCAAAACAAGAGAAAAAAACAAGGTAAGGGAGAGAGACAAAATCGGTCACACCAAGGGATGGAGAAAAACGAGGTCTTTCATAGAGATTTTTACCTTGTTGGAAAGAGGAGACCCCAAGCTCCATAATGGTGTGCTTTTCTCTTTGAATGGGGTATACCCACGAAAATGAACTTCCTCATTTTTGGATTTTGAAAAGAGAGAAGTGTAGAGGAGGATGAGGGGAGTTCAAATATGTAGTTATTTTTACCTTTGGAGTTCACATGAAGCTAGAGCATGTGGAGAAAGAGGAGAAGTCATGGGAGGCTTGTGGAGCTCCATGAAATCGCCCAAACCAGAGAGATAGGAGGGAGAAATCGGTGGAGGGGGAGAGGAAAGAGAGAGGTGAGTGAGTTGTGAGAGTGAGGTGAGAGGAAAGGCATAAAGTAATCCTTTTACTTTATTGCTTTTTGCTTTTAGCTCTCTTATTTAGTTAGCTAGTTACATGTGTGTGTGAGGGAGTTATTTGACTGATAAAAACCGGCCCCCCTACAGTTATATTTGCTGGAGCGTTTTTCTTCTTTTACAGAAAACGCTCGTTATTTTACCCGGTTTAGGTACTGTTCACTAACCGGGCCCGTTTTTCGGAATTTTCCCGTTCCTTCATTTTTATTGGTTATTAAGTTTTCATAAATGCTTAATAATATTTATTTAATGACTTATAATTTTTTACGGGTTCGTTTGACCACTTAAAATCATGTTTTCGGGTCTTCTTGAAAAACGTGCGTTAAAGCTCTATTAGCGTTTTAATACATTATTTGGATCCGTTTTCTTCGGGAGTTGTTCCCGTATATTATTTAGGTCTTATTAAACCTTTAGAATCCATATAATACTCTAACCGAGGTCTCATACCTCCTATGGTTATTTAACACTTATTTAGCGTTTTCCGCTTTTTAAGAGTTTATTTATTCTTTTGGATTTATTTTTCCTTACTAGTATTAATTAGGTACCATTAGGCCCTTAAATACGTATTAGATTAATTTTAATCCCTATATTTAAGTTCGGGGTATTTCAATCTACCCCCCTTACGAACTTTGTCCTCAAAGTTGTTCGAGGTTATAGGTTTACAATGCTTACTCATTCTTACGTGTCTAATACCAAAGCCATACCTTCTTCCTCCTTACAATTCCCAAATCCATTACTCAGGGTCTCTACATACCATACCATACCAATGTGCTATAGTTACTCCAATCCGCATTACTACCGACTATCGGGTTCCTCATTACCAAATTTATACATACATACAATGCAAAGCTATCCCCAAAGCGATGCAATACACATACAATCCCGCAGACACTCAGGTCATCTAGACACAGGACTCCTCTATGTCCCGCTGCCCTTGGAATAATACAACGTAATATACTATTATCTTCTCCCGTACCAGCTTCCAACAAATACTTTAGTCTCTAGTCTAAGGAAAATCCTTCCCCACGGCTACATAGAAATCCTTCTAAAACATACAACTCCAGATTCCAATTTATGTTCATTACTTCTATCCTATGTGTGATTCTTGTGACCACTTGAGGGGAGCTTCAAGAATCATTCGACCCTGATGTGATCAGCATCAGTGTTGAACTATCTTTCCACCCCAATTTGTGTTCGGTTTCCCTTGATCTGATCAGGATCAAGTTTGACTTCCCACATCAGATTCAATCAAACAAATAATTTAATTGTTTTCATTTTCTATCTTTTTACTCTTTCTAGTCGTAATTACGAATTCATACATCTCCAAAGGATGGAATCAGTCCATTAATCATCCTCACTTACTTCCCAAATGCTTTACTCCATGGTTCAATCCTAATGCTCATTTCATCAACCTTCACTACTTCCATCCATTACTCACCATCATCTCCTTATTCTAACTAATAAATACTACATTATAAGATTTAGTTGACTTCAATTGTTTTCAAATAATTTACTTACGATTCCACTACTCATAAACTTCATTCATCTACTATCCTCATTCGTTTCGTACTACTTCTTCAAAGGTTACAATACTTGTGGAGCTTCGTCCACTACTCATTACTTTTCTTTTACTAATACTCTTACATTGGTGTTACAAGATAGATATATCCATCCCATGGTATTTGCATGTCTAATAGCTAATTACCATAATTACAATATGAATGAGTACTTATGTTTATTTAACATAGTATCAATCATCAATTTTGTTCACATTTGTGCTATGCACATTATGGTTTATGTGTTTTATTCACAAAACTTACATTAAGCGGTTTCGCTCTACCCCCCTTAAAAGGGATTACGCCCACGTAATCACCCATATGTTAATATTAAACATTGGTTATTTAATTCGGGCAATCCGAAGCGTTTAGCTTCACTACAGTATGCTATATACTATGCTCTGGTCAAAGGGTCTTAACCATACCAATGGTTTAGTCTTTGCACCAAGAATTCCTATATGAGTTTATTTAGCTCATAATTAATTCGGTTCAAGCCTAATCGGCTTCAAGGCATTAATAGCCATTGTATTATGCTCACTAGGTACATTAATCTCCTAGTTAGGGCCCACTAGCTTCTGCTGCGCGACCCTGATAACTTGGGTTACTTACCCTTCGTGTTATCATTAATGTGCTATACATCACCTTCTTATCCATCTATTATGGGAATAAGGTTTACTAAACAAATGCGGTATTCTTTTACTGTGCTTGAACTCAACAAGTTTAGGATTTATAACCAGCTCTCTGGTAATCTACTACACACGCTATTTATGCTTCCACGATTATTCATTAAGCTCCTCCGACTTATTGTCGGGCGAGGTTAAGTCACTACTTAGTTGTAGTACTTCTTCTGTTGTCACTAGTTTCCCAGTTATACCAGTTCTTCTGGTTCGGTACAAGTGTTCTTTACTTGTATGACCTTGCATTTTCTATGCGTTGGTCCTAGTGACTTCCTTGTATCTCCTTTCACCTTATATTCCAATGGAATTCACATCTTGTGATTATTAGTGTGTTGTACACTCTTCGTGCTTCTTTGGCCTTAGGCCGCACTGTATGTTGTTAAGCTTGCTTGACTGACTTATGCCATGTTTATGGTGAAAGGAAAGATTTAGTACGGTTTACATTCTCCATATCCCTCGCCATCTCATTAGGTCATTAGCTGAACAAGTGCAATGCCAAAACACTCAGTCATACAGAGTGCAGAGGCGTAAACGCTTGACAGTAAGTCACTTATGTGATAGGAAAGAATATTTCTTCCTGTCATTTCATACCTATACTCCGTGTTGTTATCTGCTACTTCCTCATGGCGGTCGCTTGTTACGCACCGTATTCTTACTCATTATACAACATCGTTTTTACTGTTTCTGTTACTGTGATAGTTTCTCTTTACTCATTGCCATTGTCATTGGCACCATTCCCTTATGGTATGTGTACCCTGGGGTTTCCAATGTTCGTGTGTATGACGGTTGTCGTAGCATACCACAATATTAATATCTTCCCAATGTGGAGATGTTCTTCCATTTTAGGTTTCGTGTGTAGGTTAGCTTACCTCTTATTCCGTCGTCATTTGTGATACAATTTACCAAGTATCTTGGTTGACCAAGGATGAGATAACTCATCGGGTCATAAGCTCTCTTGAGCGTTAGTCATTCGTGGTGTTCAATGTGTATTCACATAGATTTTTTGACAATTATTGTCTTCCAGTGCTGAGCATTGGTTATAGGCTCCAGCTGTGCGGTTTATTCTTGTATGCATATCACCGGGACGTCCCAAGATACTTCAAGGGTTTTCTGGTCCCGTTCTCCAATTGAGAGTATTATATTACTGATAAATGAAAGTTCTTGTTGAGGGGTTTGTCTCCACTCATAGGTCTAATAACAAGGTTTACTATGTTGGTGTTTACATAATGGCCCACCACATGTTTGGGTGCATATGGAGTATGCTTACTCCCTTAAGTCGTAATGGTTTGGAAATCTCATTTCCTTATCCCATCATCCCTTGGCAATATCTATTGCGTGGTTTTATTGTTATAATAGATGGAAGCCTTTTCTAAGGGTTCATATCATCACCGCATTAGTGGTCTTCGGTTACGAGGGGTACCTTCCCTTGGGTTTCTTGTAGTGTCCAAGTGTGGACTAGGCCAATGTTGGCATTATCATGATTCTCATGCCTCTGTGCTACCATTGCTACAGAAGGCATGGCGGTAATTAAGAACTCCGTCAACTGTATACTAGGCTGATGCTCTAGTGACAGTGGCATTGAGTTGCCATTACTATCCAAGCCACTCAGGATGTTGGGTTTGAACTGATGGTCCAGTTGTTGATTTCTTGTCGTATGAGACAATATCTCTTGCAAGTCTTGTTATCAAATGGTGTAGGTTTTTGCACCGTTTAAGGTTACACAACGTAGTTGGTTGATGGCTTTTAAGCCGTATTGCTGCGAGCTATGCTCCTTGCAAGCTGCTTATGCATGTTTCCACTCCTTGTATACTATCATAGGATGAAGATATTGCTGGGCTCCATGGCAAGTCGTGACATCACGCTTCCGTTCGTAGGAGACTCTTAGGCAATCTAGTGCTGATCAGTGCCTTTTGTAGACTAGGGTATTTCCTGTCAAGTGGAATCCCTTCGGTGTCTTAACCGAGTGCTCGTTCCAGCTCCTGTATTCTTGTCTTGGCGTTTTGTTTGGCTGTTGTTAGTCCAGTCGCACTCAAGGATTGCTCCTGGGTGTTGTTAATTATGTCGTTACGTCCGGCTAACATTTATGATATGTTGTCCACTGTACCGTCTTGTGGTATTGTACTTGAGTGGTCCCTTTTTGGGTTATAACGTCTCCTGTCGTTGGGTAGACCGTCTGTACTTGCTCCCAGTGCTTGAGACTAGGTTTAAATATCCTCTCCGATTATGGATTGTGCTTCGTAGTAATCTTGTGATTGCTCTTGGGAGTTCTGTCCCGTTTGTTGAGCATTGTGGTGTTCACGTAGGCAACTGCCTTACAGTGTTTAGGCTGGGTATACCATCCAGCTGTCAAGTAATTGCTTGGATTATTTGAGACATATCCAATGTCTATACTTACTAGTATGTGCTCTTTGCACTTCCTAGTTCTTATTCCTCATCTTCAGATGGATTCTCTGAGTTCCTTGATACTTGGTCGTCTGAGGTGTCCAGCTGTTCTGATTGAACTCACTCATGGTCCGTAGAACGGAGTTGACTACTTCCCGTGTGTCGCACACTACATGTATACATACGTGGGGTACCATATTGATACGTTACCACTTACCCAACTATATGTCGGGCCCGCAAGCTTCTTCGGAGTGCGGTTATCCCACATCCCGTAACGGGTACACTCGTAGTGTTCGTCACATGCCTAGGTGAAGTATTCTGTTGCCAACTCCTCTTGTATCATTCTATGATACTCACCATAATCATGTTGGTTCGGTTGTTAAAATCCAAGGGTTTAAAAAGGTTTGTGGTTTGGAAGAAAACTTGGTTTGAAAATAATGGTTCGGTGTTAAAAGATTTTCTGCATCGCATAGCCATGTTGGGGTCTTGACCAAGTCTAGCTTCTTGCTGACTGGTATGTTCTAAATACTGTGGTCGGGCCGTTAGGCCTATCCAAGGTTCCATACGTCTGGTTGTTAGGATGTGTGATCCTGTGGTTGTTTCGTTACGGTCACCGTACATTACTATGTACTTGTGACGTGTTAGTGTTCATTTACATATCTCTGTCTTTACTGCACTTGCTGTGGCAAGTGCGTGGTATTGGTGGTTTTTGGGTAAACCTACACCGGTCACGGTATGGTTTTCACTGGTACTTGATAGTCTTGCGGACTCTTCCCTCGATCTTATCGATCTATAATTGGTTTACTCGATCCCTTAGGTAGCTTCTTGGTGGTCTAGACATGGCTATCGTAGATCTGGGTACTTCTCCAATCCTTGGAGATTCCCACTCTATTTGGTGTAGTGTCGTTCCTTGTGGCTCGTTCCCACACATCTGTGGTGGTTACTGAGCCTTCCTTGTTTAGGCACTACTCTCGTAGTCCCATTAGTTTATATCTCATGGTGGTTCTTGTAGTTGTCCGAGCTATATTGGCCAGGTATTGCAACCTTAGTGGCGTTGTAGCTTTAGAGTTAACCGCTTCCGACTATGTCCTTAGTCAGCTAGCATACCGTTGGTGGTATTATTCAAGTATTACTATCCCGTCGACTTGTGTCTCGGGTTCCGTTACTGCTCTTCTTTTCATTCCGTTGCACGGTTAGTGCTTCTGTCCTGCTGTTGGTTGACTAGCTAGGTTTCGCGACTGCTAAGCACGTCGCCCCATGCTGTTGTAAGTTGTGGCCTCCTCGTGGTTGGAGTGCCCTTCCTACCGCTATTAAGTGCGGGTGTTGTGGTTCAACCGGAATCCATCTCCGGGACTCTCAGTTCTTGGAATCTACCATATGTCGGTTCTTGTTTACCGTGTGATTGATTCACAACTGCCAGATCGGGTTCCCCCGAATATGAGAAGACTTTTCTTCTCTCTGGCGTCCTTTCCCAAGTTATACAGTGGGGTTTGCGGCGGGCGGGACTGGTATTGTAGGTATCCGGTACTCACCGGTAGTTCCTAACTAGCATATCTCTAATGCTAACACTCAGCCCTTAGCCCTAAACTTCTAATTCCTAACTCGGTATTCCTAAAACTCGGTATTTCCAGTCATCAGAGCGATACTTCGCTCTGATACCACTTTTTATAACACCCCTACCATTAATACAATGCTAACCGTCCAATCTCCTTATACATCAGATACACGCAGCGGATACATATTTACATAATGTGGGTGATACAAAGCCGTTAGTCACCCACGTGACTAACAGGCTACTGCTACTACATACAGTATCGGTCTGATGGACCGGAATCCCGAGTATTACACATCTATAATACATACTCCATTCATCAATCAAATATAACAATGCTCCATTCAATACTTACTCCTTCATAATCCATACAATACAATGTACTTAACCGAGTCTACTAGGATCCTTATACAATATGTCCCTTCCAAGCTCATACATACTCACTAAGAGTCTACATCTACCCATTCCTCACAACTACTTACTTTCTAAGTACAAGGGTGTGCCGCCGGTCTCCTACCTTGACCACATCCGCTTCGGTACCTGCACACTAAAAACGTTCCCCCTAGGGGGTCAACTTTCGCTGCGCATGATAACCGCATACCCCGCGTACTAGTGAGGGTACGCCGACCACTTGGTCGTATACATGCGGTTGATTTCATTCAAACATACATGCATACATGCTCTTATACATAATATTGCAATACATTACGCAAGACATACACACCTACATACACTTCATTACATGCAAGAAGTACAACATAAACCATTCCATACATACTTACCTTCTTCCGAATTACACATACACATTACATACGCAACATACAATTCTTGTTAGCTTCATTGGTCCACCCGGTTAATCGGGTGGAGATTACTCTTTTACTCGTTACTTCATACATACGCATACATACTCATACTCATACATACTTACGGATCCATACTTACTTACTCTTGCTCTTACTCAAGTTAAGTCGTCGGGACCTCCGGCCCTGGGGACTACTCGTCCCACCTCCGGGATTTACTTGACTCACCAATCTGGGATGCTACCCATTTAAGGGATTTGGGCCGCGGACCAGTTTAAGAGTCAGGAATTGCAGCCAACCTCTTGTGACTCCGCATCCTCACGCGTGGCCGAAACTATATCGGACTTCTACTCATTCCAATTTACTCACTTAAGTTAGGAGTTAGGTAGTTAGGAATTAGCAGAAGTCATTCATTCAAGCCATAATAATACAATACAAAGCTCGTATACACATCCATACAAAATACAGTGCAATATACAAGTACACTACAAAATACAATGCACATCATCATCATTCATATGTTTCATGAATTATACAAACTATTGTTCAAGACAAATATCAAGAACAATGTAAACAAGCACAGGTAAGTGCAAATATAGTCGATTCATGCATTTATCTTATTAGGTGATCAAATAAGCACACAAATCGGGGTAACTAATTAGGATAACAGACAGGGCATGAAGAAATCATACCCTTTCACCGTTGTACTTGTATCCCAACGTTCCTCCGTGTTCACAAATCAAGTTCCTATGAATAAATATAATCGAATGATTACCCTAACTATCATGAACTCATTCGATTACTCTTACATTCCCTAATTCATACTTACTAAGTCTTTACATTCTTTACACTTATATTTTCTTTACTTCTTTCATTCTTATCCATGGTTTACTTACTATATATACATGTGTATAGGTGGGTGTACATATACATGTATATATATTATGTACTAGTTATAATCCTATAGTTTTTTTTTTTGTAAGTTATGGGTCGTCCGCCCAGCGTCCGACCCAAGCCCTGGGTCGGACTATTCCAGTAGATTCTCGTCCTCTGAAATTCTCCTTGTCCGACCTAGCACTATTCCGTCCGACCCATACACCTCTGGGTCGGACCATTCCAGATTGTTTCGGGTCTGTTGTCCAAGCCCTGTCCGACCCACGTCTGACTCACCCCTCTGGGTCGGACGGAGTCAGAAACTTCGACAACATAATTTTTTTTTTTTGCATGTCCGACCCACGTCCGACTCACGGCCCTGGTTCGGACCGTTCCAGAAAGATTTATTTTCGTTGCTTAAGACATGTCCGACCCAGCGTCCGATCCAGGCTGTGGGTCGGACGGTGGCAGGACATTGCTACAGACCTTATTTTTCTTTTCCATTTCCATTTCACCCATTGCTTCCCCCAATCTTCCTACATACATCCTACTAACATGTTTTAGTACTATTAAGCATTCTAAATCACCTTAATTCATCTACCAAATCCATTACTAAATCCATCAAACAACTTACACAATTTCCTCACTTCCTTTCCATACTTACAACAGTTTTTCCACCTTCAATGCTACAGATTTTTTTGTTCCAACCTCTAACACTCAATACTACTATTACCCATACCATTACTAGCATCCCAAATACATCTCCAAGCCATTACATCACCTATACCCAAGTCCAACTCTCCTCTTACCAAATCTTGCACACTATTTCTTCTTAGTTCTACAATGCAATTTAATACCTCCTTGCTACAGATTTTTGGTTCCCACCCCCCCTCCATACATAATTTCCTCTCCTAATGCCATTTCCAATGCCTACAATGCATTGCCTCTCCTCCTCAAGTCCAACACTCACTCCCCAAGGTCAAGTACATAAATCCTCCTAGTTCCTCCAATGCCATTCAACAATTCTTGCTACAGATTTTATATCCCTTCATTCTCTTACCACCACAACTACTACTACTACTATATTCATAAACATCTCTACTAACTCTAATACGCCTTGGTTTTCCCATTCACCAAGTCATCCATACATATACATATTCCTACCAAAATTTTGCCATAGTTCATCTACTTTTCTTACTTGGCCACACATATCAATTCTCACCAATTCATTCCTAATCTAGCCACACCCTTACAAGGGTCCTACCAGCAATCAACACAATTAAATCCATCCCAATACACCAATACACCATACTACTCCATCAAACATCAATACTAATGCTCATACACAATATACTTGGCTCCAAGGCCTACAATCCACATACTAATCCACAAATACTCAAACTTCCAAAATGACATTACTAATACATTATTTTGGGTTCCTTAATTAGTTCACCCATTCCCATTACTCTAATGCAATTATAATTTAACATTAGGAAGGGGCTCTTACCTTGAGCTTTTTAATTCCTTCTTTCTTTCTCATTTTCTCTCCTCCTTCTTCTTCCTTCTTGCCCAAATCGGCCATGTGGGGAATGGAGTTGCCCAACTCCATTCCCATCACCCAATGAACACAAAACACTACAATTAATAGACTACTACTCTTAAATTAATGCCAATTCATCGAAGTGTTTGAAATGAAATTTCTAGGGTTTACCTTTGGAGAGTTTTAGAAGGGGTTTTAGCCCTTGGCTCAAGAAGGTGTTCTCACCACCATTGGAGGGTTGAGACCATGCTCCAAAACAAGAGAAAAACAAGGTAAGGAGAGAGACAAAATCGGTCACACCAAGGGATGGAGAAAAACGAGGTCTTTCATGGAGATTTTTACCTTGTTGGAAAGAGGAGACCCCAAGCTCCATAATGGTGTGCTTTTCTCTTTGAATGAATGGGGTATACCCACGAAAATGAACTTCCTCATTTTTTGATTTGAAAAGAGAGAAGTGTAGAGGAGGATGAGGGGAGTTCAATATGTAGTTATTTTTACCTTTGGAGTTCACATGAAGCTAGAGCATGTGGAGAAAGAGGAGAAGCCATGGGAGGCTTGTGGAGCTCCATGAAATCGCCCAAACCAGAGAGAGAGGAGGGAGAAATCGGTGGAGGGGGAGAGGAAAGAGAGAGGTGAGTGAGTTGTGAGAGTGAGGTGAGAGGAAAGGCATAAAGTAATCCTTTTACTTTATTGCTTTTTTCTTTTAGCTCTCTTATTTAGTTAGCTAGTTACATGTGTGTGTGAGGGAGTTATTTGACTGATAAAAACCGGCCCCCTACAGTTATATTAGCTGGAGCGTTTTTCTTCTTTTATAGAAAACGCTCGTTATTTTTACCCGGTTTAGGTACTGTTCACTAACCGGGCCCGTTTTCCGGAATTTTCCCGTTCCTTCATTTTTATTGGTTATTAAGTTTTCATAAATGCTTAATAATATTTATTTAATGACTTATAATTTTTTACGGGTTCGTTTGACCACTTAAAATCACGTTTTCGGGTCTTCTCGAAAAACGTGCGTTAAAGCTCTATTAGCGTTTTAATACATTATTTGGATCCGTTTTCTTCGGGAGTTGTTCCCGTATATTATTTAGGTCTTATTAAACCTTTAGAATCCATATAATACTCTAACCGAGGTCTCATACCTCCTATGGTTATTTAACGCTATTTAGCGTTTTCCGCTTTTTAAGAGTTTATTTATTCTTTTGGATTTATTTTTCCTTACTAGTATTAATTAGATACCATTAGGCCCTTAAATACGTATTAGATTAATTTTAATCCCTATATTTAAGTTCGGGGTATTTTAATTTCGCATAACGGGAAATACCCTAAACTACAAAAGGCACTGATCAGCACCAGATTGCCAAAAGGGCCTCCTATGAACGGAAGCGTGATGTCACGACTTGCCGTGGAGCCCAGTAATACCTCCAACCTATGGGGTATACAAGGAGTGGAAACATGTATAAGCAGCTTGCAAAGAGCATAGCTTGCAGCAATAAGGCTTAAAAGCCACAAACCAAATACGTTATGTAAACTTAAACTATTGGAAAACCCCACCATTTAATATCATGACTTGCAAAGATATTGCTTCATACGACAAACAGATCGACAACTGAACCACCTAATTTGAGCTCAACATCATAAGTGGCTGGGAGTAATGGATACCTCAGTGTCACTGTCACTACAGCATCACTCTGGTATACAGTTGATGAAGCTACCAATTTCCCTTCATGCCTTCTGTAGAGATGGTAACACAGAGGCATAGGAGTCGTGATAACGCCAATAATGGCCTAGTCCACACTTGGACACTATGAGAAAACTTGAGGGAAGATACCTCTCGTTAACAGAAGACTACCAATCCGGTAATGATGTGAACCCTTAGAAAAGGCTTCTATCTCCCATAACAACAAAGCGTGTGCATGTAGAAATTTCCAAAGAGGCGATGGAACAAGGAAATGGATTTCCAAATTTCCAAACGTTACGACTTAAAGGAGTAAGTATGCTCCATATCCACCCAACCCAAGCATGTGGTGAACCATTGTGTAAACACCAACATGGTAAACCTTTTCATGAGACCTATGAGTGGAAACAAGCCCCTCAACAAGAAATTTCAATTATCAATGATAGAACGGGACCAGGAAACCCTTGAAGTTTCTTGGGATGTTCCGGTGATGTACATACAAAAGTAAAACCACACAGCTAGATCCTATAACCAATGCTCAGCACAGGGAGACAGTAATTGTCAAAGACAATCAATGTGAATGCATATTGGACACCACAAATGACCAACGCTCAAGAGAGCTTGTAACCCGATAAGTTACTTCATCCATTGTCAACCAAGATACTTGGTAAATTGTATCATAAATGACGAAATAATGTGAGGTAAGCTAACCTACACATAAAACCTAAGTTGAATAGAGACATCTCCACATTGGGAAGATAATAAGATTGCGGTATGCTACGACAACCGTCATACACACGAACACAGGAAACCCCCAGGGTATTCACACCATAAGGAAATGGTGCCAATGACAATGGCAATGAGTAAAGAAGAACTACCACAGTAACAGAAACAGTAAAAGCAATGTTGTATAAGGAGTAAGAGTATGGTGCGCAACAAGCGACCGCTATGAAGAAGTAGTAGACAATGACACGCAGTTGTAAGTACAAGATGACAGATAGAAATATTCATTCCTATCACATAAGTGATTTATTGTCAAGCGTTTACGCCTCTGCACTCTATATGACTGAGTTTTTGGTATTACACTGGTGCAGCTAATGATCTAGTGGGATAGTTAGGAATGGAAAATGTAAACCGTAGTCAATCTTTCTTTTCACCAACGAACATGTCATAAGCCAGTTAAGCAAGCTTAGCAACAAACCGTGGGGCCTAAGGCCAAAGAAGCACGAAGAGTGTAAAGCACACTAACAATCACAAGATGTGAATTCCATTGGAATAAAGGTGAAAAAGAAGATTGAAGAAAGTCACTAGGACCGACACATAGAAAATACAAGGTCATACAAGTAAAGAACACTTGTACTGAACCAGAAGAACTGGTATAATTCAAAAGCTATTGACAATAGAGGAAGCACTACAACCAAGTAGTGACTTAACCTCGCCCAACAATAAGTCGGAGGAGCTTAGTGAATAATCGTGGAAGTACGAATAGTATGTATACTAGATTGCCAGAGAGCTGGTTACAGATCTAAAACTCATTGAGTTCAAGCATGGTAAAAGAATACCACATTTGTTTAATAACCTTATTCCCACAATAGAGGGATAAAAAGTCATGTATAGCACATTAAGGATAACAAGAAGGGTGAATAACCCAAGTTATCAGGGTCGCACGGCAGAAGCTAGTGGGCCCTAGCTAAGAAATTTAATACACCTAGTAAGTATGAGAGAATGACTATCAATGCCTTGAAGCCTAATAGGCTAGAACCGAATTAATTATGAGTTAAATAAACTCATATAGAATTCTTGGTTCAAGGACTAAACCATTAGTAAGGTTAAGACCCTTTGACCAGAGTACATTATATAATAGACCGTAGTGAAGCTAAATGCTTCAGAGTGCCCGAACTTAGTAAACCAATGTTCAATAATAACATATGGTAGATTACGTGGGCGTAATCCCTTTTAAGGGGGGTAGAGCGAAAACCGCTTAATGTAAGTTTCACGAATAAAACACATAAACTACAATGTGCATAGCATAAATGAGAATCGAATTGATGATTGGTACTATGTTAAATAAACTTAAGAATTCATTCATATTGTAATTGTGGTAATTAGACACTAGAGATGCAAATACCGTAGGGCGAATATACCCATCTTGTAACCTCAGTGTAAGAGTATTGGTAAAGAAGAGTAATGAGTAGTGGACGGAGTTCCACAAGTATTATATTCCTTAAAGAAAAAGTATGAAACGATTGAGAGTAGTAGATGAATAAAGTCTAGGAGTAGTGTAGTCCTAGGTATATTATTGGAAGTAAATTGAGGACGACCGGATTCAGTAGATATTGTATTCCTTAGTTAGAATATTTGAGATAATGGAGAGTAATGGATGAAAGTAATGAAAGTTGATGGAATGAGCACTTAGGTATTGAATCTCGGAGTAAAGTATTTGGGAAGTAGAGTGAGGATGATTGATGGACTGAATTCCATCCCTTGGAGTTGTATGAATTTGTAATTATGACTAGGAAGAGTAAAAAGATAGAAAGTGAAAATAATTAAATTATTTGGTTGTTTGAAACTGATGTGGGAAGTCGAACTTGATCCTGATCAGATCAAGGGAGACCGAACACAAATTGGGGTGGAAAGATAGTTCAACACTGATGCTGATCACATCAGGGTCGAATGATTCTTGAAGCTCCCCTCAAGTGGTCACAAGAATCACGCATAGGATAGATTTAATGAATATAAATTGAAATTTAGAGTTGTGTGTTGTAGAAATTTCTAATTAGTAGTGGTGAAAGAATTTCCCTTAGACTGGAGATTGAGGATTATTGGAAGCTGATACCGGAGAACGGTGGTAGTATATTATATCGTATTATTCCAATGGCAGCAGGACATAGAGGAGTCCTGTGTCTAGATGACCTGAGTGCCTGCGGGATTGTGTTGTGTATTGCATTGCCTTGGGGATAGCTTTGCACTGTTTGTATGTATAAACCTTGTAGAGTAAAATAAGATGGTTGGGTGTAATGCGGACTGGAGTAATTAGGGTACATTTGTATGGTATGGAATGTAGAAACCTAGAGTAACGAATTTGAGAATTGTAAGGAGGAGGAATGTATGGCTTTAGTATTAGACATGTAGGAATGAGCAAGTATCGTAATCCTATAACCTTGAGCAACTTTGAGGGCAAAGTTTCTTAAGGGGGGTAGATTGAAATACCCCAAACTTAAATATAGTGATTAAGATTATCCTAATATGTATTTAAGGGCTTAATAGTGCCTAAGTAATTTTGGTAAGGAAAAATAAATCCAAAGAAATAAAGAAACGCTTAAAAAGCGAGAAACGCTAAATAAGCGTTAAATAACCATAGGAGGTATGAGACCTTGGTTAGAGTATTATATGGATTCTAAAGGCTTAATAAGGCCTAAATAATATGTAGAAACAAATTCTCGAAGAAAACGGATCCATAAAATGGATTAAAAACACAAACAAACCTTAAAGCGCGTTTTTCGAGAAAACCGGAAAACACGACTTTAAGCGGGTCAAATAGGCTCGTAAAAATTTTGGTCAACCAAATAGTCATTAATAAATTCTAGAACCAATAAAATCAATAAAACAAGAAAATAGTAAAAACTGTAAAAAAATGGGAAGTTGTGGGGTGAAAGCATAAATAAACCAAACTAGTGTGTCCACTATTGCAAATAGAATTTTAAAACCCATAATAGGGCTGTGTGTGAGCCGATTCCATTCCCCCCACCCCCCACACACCCTTAATTACTCCTTATTTGCAAAAGACAAAAACAAAAATAAAAGCAAAAATAACTATTACTTTATCTCACATTCTCTCTCCTCCTCTCTCTCTCACTTCCTCACCACACTCCACGTACTGCACCTCTCTTCTTTCTCTGCTTTCTTTCTTCTCCAAGCAGGCCAGCCATGGCGATTTGAGAGACCCCATTCAACAACCAACTTCTCTCCTCTTGTTAACTACTTAAACCTTCTCCAAAAATTACAAAAATTGTACCATTGTGTTCCTCTCATTAAGGAGAACACTATTCTCTTTCCAAATTCGAAAACAAGCAACTTCATCTCCATGGGTATTCTTGGTTTTGAAGATGAAGACCACCATTAGAATCCCCTTCTTCACCTTGTTGGTCGAAGGTAAAAAGAAATCCGAAAATACTAGCATTTCTTGCTCATATTTACAAAATAGAAATTCTAAGTTTGGAGCTTCTATTCCTTGTTTGCCCAGCTGATTTTGGCTTCCTTTGGAGATTGGAAATCTTGCTCCTATTGCTATCCAACACTCCTCCTATATAATTGCAAGGTAATGAAATTTTCTAAACCCTAAAAATGTACCTTAAAGCTTAAAGAGGATTTAAGGGCTATTTTGTATTGAAATGGTATTATGTAATGGGCTGTAGCAATAGGAATTGAAATTTCATAACCGGTGGCTTAAGAAAGAAAGGAGAGGAGGAAGGAAGAAGGAAGGAAGGAAGGAGAAGGAAAGAAAGGCTAGAAAGAACAAGGTAATTTATGCTCACCTTGTGTAGCTTTTGTATGTGTATTGTAACATTTTTAGTAGCTTGAAATGGGTATTGTAAATGGTCTTGAGTAGTAGTATAATGTGGAGGAATACCAAAATGTTTAAAAGCTTTAAAAGACATTTAAAAGCTTGTATAAACCTTGAGGAAAGGATGGTATGTGCAGGAAATTAAATGAATGTTTAGCACCTAGTATTTGTATTGAAGAATTGTATATTGGTGCTATTGATAAACAGGTGATATAGACAGCCTTGAGTGAATGAATTGATGTGGTGAGAATACTTAGAAATGTAGGGAAACTCTGTCAAATTTTGGTTAGGAATTTAGAGGAGTTAAGTACTGTTTGACAAAGAGGAATGTGGATGTGTTCATAAAAGGAAGTATGAGGTTTCCACTTTGGTTTGTATTTAGGAGGAAAAGGTGTAGTTGAGAAGAACTTGAATGGAGCAATGTAAGTTGTTTAACTAAGTTGTGCTAGGTGAAGAACCATGTGGCTACATGGGAAGAAAAGAGGAATGATCTGTAGCATCAGTTGAGGAAGAAAAATCTGTAGTAGTGGGAAACCAACAGTGAGAAATGTGTTAAGTTAACAGAGGAGTATATTGGTTGGATTAAGGAGGTTTAGTGTGCCTAAATGGTGTAAAAACATGTTAGATTACATGTGGAAAGATTAGGAAAGGATTAAGTTTGAATTAGGGGTTGAAAGGAGGCTTAAAAACTACATTTTAATGTATAACAGGGATGGTCCGGGTTTATAAACCGGTACACAAATCCGGACCACCCCAAAAACACACCAGAAACGCATTCCAGGGTATGGTCCAGGTTTGTATCCCGGTACACATACCCGGACCAGGGTAAAAACACGCCAGAAACTGAATTCAAGCTTTGGTCCGGGTTTGTATCCCCGGACACAAACCCGGACCACCCTAACAATTGCCCAAAATGTGTTTTAATGCATTGTAATGATGGGGAATTGAATGGTAATGATAGTATAAGGTAATTAAGACTTAATTAATGATGTTTAAAGGTCATTAAGGCCATGAACAAGCCTAGGAAGTAATTTTAAGTAAGTAACATAAGTAAATGTATCTAAGTAACAATGAGTTAGTAGGTACAAACTGGGAAACAGTAATAGGGAAAGTAATGAGTAAGGTTGATTATAGATAATTAACCACCCAACTCTATGTATATGCTAGGATTCGAATAGTTGAACACCGAAGAGGAGTCGGTGAGTCCCAATCAACGGTGAAAGGTATGATTTCTCATGCTCTGTATCCTAACCTGGCTACCCCGATTTTGTGCTTATTTGATCACCTAAATAAGATAAATGCATGAATCGGACTATAATGCACTTACTTGTGCTTGTTTATATTTGTTCTTGCTATTTGTCTTGAACATTTAGTTTGTATAATTCATGAAATGAATGGATGAAGATGAAGTGTATATGTACTTTGCAGTGTATTTGTGTAACGTTATATCTTGTATGTATGTGTATGGGAGTATTGAATTGTTGTGTGGCTTGAGTGTGTGACTTTTACTAATTCCTAACAACCTAACTCCTAACGTAAGTATTGAGTAAATTGGAATGAGTAGAAGTCCGATATAGTATCGGCCACGCTGAGATGAGGAGACACAAGAGGTTGGATCCGATTCCTGGTTCTTAAACTTGTCCACGGCCCAAACCCCTTAAATGGGTAGCATCCTGGATTAGTGAACCAAGTAAATCCCGTGGTGGGACAGAGTAGTCCCCGGGCCGGAGGTCCCGACGACTTGACTTGAGTAAGTAGTAAGTAAAGTAAAGTATTGTATGAGTAATGGTCTTGGTGGTGTAGTCATTGACCCCGAGTAAAAGAGTAATCTCCACCCCGATTACCCAGGTGGACAAATGGAGCTAACAAGTATTGGGTATTGTGTATGTATTGCGTATGTATTGTATATGTATTGTGTGTGCGGATTTCAGGAAAGGTAAGTAAGTATCGGTTGGCTTGTATGGTTTACCTTGTATGTATTGAAATGTATGTATGTATTCCTTGCGTAAAGTATTGTAGTATTATGTATGAAGGCATGTATGCATGTATGTATGAATCAAATGAATCGCATGTATTTGACCAAGTGGTCGGTGTACCCTCGCTAGTACGCGGGTATGCGGAAGTCATATGCAGCGTAAGCTGAGCCCCTAGGGGCAACGTTTTTAGTGTGCAGGTACCCGAAGCGGTTACGATCACAACAAGAGACCGGCAGCTATGGTTGGATAGCTAGGAGTGAAATGTAGATAGTAGTGAATTGTATAAGGCTTGTAGCCTTTGTTGTAGAAGTGTACCAAGGGGTACACCTTAAGTATTGGAAGTATGTAGTTGTGAGGAATGGGTAGATGTAGACTCTTAGTGAGTATGTATGAACTTGGAAGAAGTATTGTATTTGTATTTGGAACTTAGTAAACTCGGTATGTAATTGTATTGTATGGTACTGTAATGGAGTATTGTGTTGAATGGGAAATTGTAGTACCCGTTGTTTGTATTGGTAGTAAGGATTTTATTTGTGTAGTAGCACTCGGATATTCCGGTCCATCAGACCGATGTTGTATGTAGTAGTAGCCTTGTTAGTCACGTGGGTGGCTAACGGCATTGTATCACCCGCCGTTGTGTAAGTATGTATCCGCTGCGTGAGTATGGATGTATAAGGAGATTGGACGGTAATGACGGTATTAGCGGTAGGGGTGTCACATTGACTAAGGCATTAGTGAGGTAGAAACCCTCAAGCCTAAGAGTAAGTTGATACGAACTAACAACCTTGTTGTGTTAGTTAGAGATTGTATTCCATAAATGGATGTTGAATGCTTGTGTTAGTGTACATATATAATGTATTGCTATCTTGCATGTTGATTGAATTAAAATGAACCCCATGCTCTCGACAAAGTAGTCGGCGTATCCCCGTTAGCACGCGGGGTATGCGAATTTTATATGCAGCAATTTACTGAGCCCCTAAGGGCACCGTTTTTACCTTACAGGTACCTTGGAGCCGATTCCGTTCGAGTGTAGGATGGGGATGGCGGTTGAACATGGGTAGTTGATTAGGAACTGGTATATTTGTAAGGATTGATTTGTAAGTCTGAATTGTATTGGTAACTTGATGGTTGTAGAAACTCGGTATAGATTTATTCGAGGTTGTACTTGTATTGTATTTGGATTGATTAAGAAATAGAAGGTATTTTAATTGTTGAGTACTCGTTATAATAATCCATCAGACCGATATTGTAGTTGAATTGTTGTATTGGATTTGGCCTTGTTAGTCAGAGGGTGACTAACGGCATTGTAATACCCACCGTTGTAGTGAATTTCCGCTGCTTTGGTATTGGTAATTGAGTCGGATTAGGAGGTAATGACTGGATTAGCGGTAGGGGTGTTGCAAAAGATGTCTCTGGTTTCTTCTTTTTTTTTGCAGGCAGCCGGTTCAATGGGAAAAGATAGAATTGGAGGGAGTTTTGAATTTTCCTTTCTTAACAGTGTAATATACAAGTTGTACATATATACATAGCTATATTTATGTGTTAAATGTTAAATCTCCTCATTAATGATTTAATCCTTATAATAGACTCTCATTAGCCCATTATTTAATGTTAGTATTATTTATATCATTTAGGCCCTTAATTATACTTTTAAGGCACATTTTTGCCTTAAGTAGTTTTAAAGTACATTTTTTCTTTAGTTGTTTAGGATTGATCTCCTATGAGTTTAGAGGTATTCTTTAACCTCTCTTAGTGATCTTTAGGCATTTTATTAGTTTAATGCCCCATAATAATTCCTTATAATTCTTAAGGCGTGTTTGCTTTTATTTACCTTTATTTAGTTTATAGGTTTTAAGGTATTTATTTACCTTGCCTTAATTGATTTTAATTAGCCTTAATCGTATTTAATTTGATTAATTAAGTTTTAGGTATTTCACGCTCAGACTCCTTGGTGGTGTTGGGACGATGCAACCCACACTGGCGGCTAGGTAAACTAGTCGTGAGTCACCCCAGGCTGCCTGGAGAGCACCCGGCTAGACACGAGAGTGCCTAGAACACGTCTTATGACATGTCCCAGTATCTATAGCTGGGGTACTGGGCTCCAACGGCTACGAGGCCTTGCCCCATTTTCTGGTGTCCCTAATATTGAATTAGGCCAGCATGCGCTTATTGTATGACTGGTTCCGCACTTAGGCAAGTGGGGGAGTGCGAGAGGCGACACACTGTGTTGGGACTTGTGTCTGACATGGCCGAGAGATCCGGGTGGTGGTGAGTGCACTGCGTGGCACACGTTTGTGCGTCCCTACTGAAGGTGCCTAGGCACTGGGGTTACTCCACTATGGAAGGTGTTCATTCAATGAAGTGCTCCGCACATCCATGCCTTTGGGCAATCTATGGATTTTGTTGTTGGGTTGCCTACAACTAAGGGAGGAAGAATCAAATTAGAGTAATTGTGGATAGACTGACTAAGACAACTAGATTCATTCCAATGAAAAGTACTTGGTCAATGGAGCAATTGGTTAATGCTTATATGAAGAATATAGTCCGATACCATGGTGTTCCAGAATCAGTTGTCTCATACCGCGATTCCTTATTTCTATCTTGATTCTGGCAACATTTCAGAATGCCATGTGAACAAAGTTGAAACTAAGTACATCGTTCCATCCAGCTACATATGGACAGACGGAGAGAACAATTCAAACTTTGGAAGATATTGCGAGCTTGTGTATTGGACTTTCAAGGTACATTGATCGATAAGTTGCATTTGGTTGAGCTTTCCTACAACAGCAGTTACCATTATAGCATTAAAATGGCTCCGTATGAGGCATGGTCGTAAATGTTGAAATCCTCTATGGTGAAGTGATATAAGTGAAACAACAGTTTTTAGGCCTCAGTTAATAGAGAACACAATGAATCTTGTCTGGTTATTCAACAAAGAATGAAAGCGGCCCATGGCAGAAAAAAATCTTATACAGATTTGAAGAGAAGGTTGATAGAATTTGAAGTGGGAACCAAAGTATTTCTAAAGTATCTCCCACGAAAGGTGTCATGCGTTTTGGAAAGAAAGGCAAATTCTGGAATGGGTAGGCAAGGTAGCTTATAAACTTGCCTCAACGGAGTTAGAACAAGTTCATAATGTGTTCCATTATCTCAATTAAAGGTATATGTTCAAGATCAGTCGTATGTATTGCAACCAGAAGTAGTAATTTAAACATAATTCATCTTTGAGGAGTACCCAATGAGATTTTGGATCGGAAGACTAGGGATATTCGTTCTAAGTCTGTTAAGTTAGTTAAAATATTGAGGTCTAATTATGGAACAAAGAAAGCAACTTGGTAATGAAATACCCCGTAATTAAAAACAGTGATTAATTAGGCTAATTGTATTTTTAAAGGCTTAATTACACTAAAATAAATACGAGGGAACAAATCCCGAAGAAAACGGACCTTTAAAATGGGTTAAAAGCATAAACGAACCTTAAAGCGCGTTTTTCGAGGAAACCGGGAAAACGCGACTTTAAGCGGGTCAAATAGACTCGTAACAATTTTGGTCAACTAAATAGTCACTAATAAATATTAGTGAAGCTTTAGAACCAATAAAATTAATTAAACGAGAAAATTCCGGAAAACGGGTACCGGTTAGTAAGAACTGTAACAACCGGTAAGTTGTGGGGTGAGAATGCAAATAAAGAAACTTAGTGTGTCCACTTTGCAATTAAAATGTAAAAATCTGTGTGAGTGTGCATGTGTGGGCCGATTAAATGAACCCCTCCTCACTCACTTAAGTCTCTTATTTGCTAAAGGACAAGACTATTAAGTAAAGCAAAAAAAAATACACTCTCTCTCCTCACTCCCTCTTCACTCACGTTTTTTCCCTCCTCTCTATTCTCTCTATTCTCTCTTCTTCTACCTACACGATTTCCATGGAGAGGAAGGAAGCTCACATAATCTCTCCTTCTCTCCCCTCTTTGAACACTCAAATCTCCTCCAAACTCAATAAAAATTACACCACTAGAATCCCCTTGCAAAGGAGAAGATTCTCATCCTTTCAAAACTCAAAGCTCTATTTTCGTTTTTGAGGGTATTTACCATTTGGAGATTTGAAGCCACCATTAGAAGCACCTTCACCTCCTCTTCATTGAGGTAAAAAGAATTCTGAAAATTCATTGTTTCTAGCTCCCATTGGCATTTTAAGAATTTCAATTTTTGAACTCTTGGCTCTCCCTTGCTCCAGCCGGTTTTGGGCTACTTTTGTGGGCTAGGAATCTTGTTCCTTCATTAGTCAAGAACTCAATCTACTCATTGGAAGGTAACACTCTTTCTAAACCCTAACACTTGAAATTCTAGGGTTAGTATAAAATGAAGCTAAATGGTATTGTGTATGTGTATGTATGTGCTGTAGCACTTGTGTGTGTTTGAGTCTCATTGGGACCGAGAACAAAGGAGGAAAGAAGAGGGAAAAAGGAAGAAAAGAAACTAGCAAGACAAGTAATTGTACTTACCTTGAGCTAGTTGTATATGTATATTGTAACAGTTTTTGGAGTAGTAGAAATGAGTAATGTATTGAGTATGAGTAGTAGTAATGTAAAAATGTATTAGAGAAAAGAATGTAACAGTTTTTGAAGCATTTAAATGAGTTTTAAAAGCTTGGGAAAACATGGGGTATTGAATGGGTATGTGCAGGATTTTATGGATGTTTAGTGGTTATTGAAATGTGTATAATATGATTATTGTAACAGGTTGTGAGAACATGAATTTGTGAGCTGAATTAGTGTGTGGAGAATGTTAGAAATATAGGGGAAACCATGTCGAATTTTGGGTAGAAATGAGAGGACTTAGATTGTGTAAAAAAGGAAGTAGTTAGAGAGTTTAAATGGAGAGTTTTGTAGTTTGTAACAGATTTTGAAAGAAGTATGTTAAGGGGATGAAACTCGGTGGTGAGTAATTGTATTCGAGATGCTAAGAGTAGCATAAGTTGAGGGAGTGTTGGAGTATAAGAGTTGAGTAAAAATCTGTAGCATAAGAAGAGGAAA
This sequence comes from Limonium bicolor, assembly GCA_023374045.1. Lineage (NCBI taxonomy): Eukaryota > Viridiplantae > Streptophyta > Magnoliopsida > Caryophyllales > Plumbaginaceae > Limonium > Limonium bicolor. The sequence continues at coordinate 25,914,014 of CM041778.1, read as the reverse complement.
CAAAAATCTGTAGCATTAGTGTAAGGAAACTAGTATAAGTGTTGAAATAGAATTAGGAAAATGGGTAAGTGAATGTAAGGATTGAGTAGTAAGTTTGGTGGATGAACCAAGGTGTTTAGAGTGTTTGATTAGTGCTAAATCATGTGGGGAAGTATTGGTAAAGATTGGGGAAGCAATGGGTAAAGAATGCAATTGAAAACAGATTTTAAACTGAAGTACTGGGCCGACCGGACTTGCGACCGCCTTGCAAGTCCGGTCGAGCAGAAAATTTCCCGTCAGAATGTTACTGGAATCGACCGACTTGCGACCGGACTTGCAAGTCCGGTCGAGCAGAAAATTTCCCCGTCAGAATGCTACTGGAATCGACCGGACTTGCGACCGGACATGCAAGTCCGGTCGGACCAAAAAAATTCCCCGATGAAACCTACTGGAATGGACCGAACTTGCGACCGGACATGCAAGTCCGGTCGGCCAAAAAATTCCCGTAATGCAAGCTACTGACTTGGACCGGACTTGCGACCGGACTTGTCGAGTCTTTAAAAAAAAAAAGAGTATTTTTATAATATGATTATAGCAATCATATGTACATGTATGTATACATATATGCTGCCTATATACATATATGCATATATATGTAGTAGTACATAATAAATGAAATAGTAAGGTAAGAAGTAAAAATAAGAGTAATGAGAAAAGAATGGTTTTATAACAAGTAAGAATGTAATGAAGTAGTAAGTGTATATTGAAAGTATCAATGAAGGAGTAAGTAGATCAATAATAGATCATTGATCATACTACTTCATGCGTGTATAGGAATCAAATAGTTGATCTCAAAGGAACCGGTAATACGTATACGACGGTGAACGGTATGATTTCCTCATGCCCTGTATCCTAACTTGGTTACCCCGATTGTGTGCTTATGTGATCACTAACCAGATAAATGCATGAATCGGATTTATATTGCACATAGATGTGTTTGAACTATATTGTTCTTGTTGTATTCTTCTTGAACAAAAAGTTTGTATAATTCATGAAATGTATGTATGAGAATGAAGTGTATGGGTAAGTATGAGTACATGTGTATTGTAAGTATGTATGGAAAGTAAGTATGGACTTCTACTAATTCCTAACAATCTAACTCCTGACATGAGTAATGAGTAATGGAATGAGTAGAAGCCCGATATAGTTTCGGCCACGCGTGAGGATAAGGAACCACAAGAGGTTGGAACCAAATCCTGGCTATGATCTTTTCCTTGGACTATTTCCCTTTGTATGGGTAGCATCCTGGATTAGTGTGCCATCCCAAAGCCCGGTGGTGGGAGATAGTACTCCCTGCCCGGAGGTCATACCGACTTAACTGGAAGTAAAGTATGTAAGAAGTATGTATTGTATTTGTAATGGTCTTGACTATTGTAAGTCTTTGACCCGGAGTAAAAGTACTGAACACCCGATTAACCCGGGTGTGTAATAAGGCTAACAAGACCTTGTATGTATTGGAGAATTGTATCTCCGTGATGCGGTGAGTATGGTAATTATGAATGAATGACTTGTATTGTATTCCTTGCGGTATGCATTGTATGTATGATGCTTGCGTAAAATGAATGTATGTATTGTATTGTATGAGGCATGTTGTGATGTATGTAATGTAAATGAAACGAACCGCATGTATTACTCGACCAATAGTTGGCGTACCCTCGCTAGTACGCGGGTATGCGGTTATCATATGCAGCGTAAGCTGACCCCCTAGGGGGAATGTTTTTACTCCACAGGTACCCGCGAGGCGTGAAGGAAAATAGGGTCAAGATGTGATTCTTTTTGGAGTAGTAGTAGTAGGATTGGAATGGTGTACCGAGTTGTACACGGCTAGAGCTTTTGGGTAGCCGGTGTACCATGTGGTACACCTTTTTGGGATATCGAATTCTTAATTGGTTGTGAAGGAGTAGTTGTATAAACTCATCATTTTTGGGAAGTAGACATGAATGTAATTCATATATTCGGTATACTCGGTAATCAATGTAAGTAAGCTAAGTATTTGGTATTGTAAAGTATGCAGTATGTATGTATTCATTCTAATCGTCAGACCGATACGGTAAGTAGTAGTAGCCTTGTTAACCTTGGATGGTTAATGGCGTTGTACCACCCGCCGGGAGTAGGTAAGTATTCCGCTGCGAGTAAGGTAATTATGGGAAGGATTAGAGGATAATGGAAGGATTAGCGGTTGGGGTGTTACAAAAAGTGGTATCAGAGCGAAGTATCGCTCTGATGATTAGAATCTTAAGAGTAGTGATTACCGAGTTAGGATTTCAACCGTCATAAGACGGATATTTAGAAACCTAACTAGGAACTACCGTTGTTAACAACGGATACCCTTAACGTCTGCAAGGACGATACCATTGCTTGAATGAAGACCATGAGGTCATAGTATCACAACATCTAATGTAATCCACACTTGTTCAGATGTCAGGACGAGGTCGAGGCCGACTAGAGGAGAGACATCTGATGGACCGGGCGCGCAGACAATAGCTGAGATCGTCGCCGCCACGGTAGCGCAGATGCTACCGCAAGTAATCACGGCTGTACAGCAAACACAGCAGCAGCAGCAGCAACCCGACCCACCTCATCCCCGAGAAACGAATGGGTGAAAGCTGTCGCCGACCTTCGACCTGCTTGTTTTAGAGGCGAGAGCGACCCCGCCAAGCTCGAGGCCTACCTCTCCGAGATGGAGACGGCCTTCGAGACACTTGAGACTCCCGCTGGAGTTCGAGTGAGGATAGCTGCGTACTACCTCAAAGACGTGGCTATGGATTGGTGGAAGCTCGTTAAGGCCGAGCACATAGCTGACCCTGCTTTCGGATGGGAAGCATTCACCTCTTCTCCGAACTAAGTACTACCCCGAGCATGTCAAGACCAAGAAAAGGCTTGAGCTCGATGCACTAAAAATGACTGAGAAGATGACGGTTGATGAGTATTACCGCACCTTCACCTCTCTTCTCCGACTTCTACCCGACCTTGGGTATACCGGCCAAGTCTTGGTCGACCGCTTCTACGGCGGATTGAGCCATCGACTCCGGTATGGCATGGGCTTCACTCGGTTTACCTCCCTTCAGGTAAACAAGTTGAACCCTTAAAAAGCCATGAGAATGTGAATTAGTATTCCTGTATGTAACTGTAACCTAATGCCTAAGTAATTCAGGAGTGTTACCACGCTGCATCTCGAGTTGAGATCACCTGCCAGCTGAGAGATGAGGAACAAGCGCTGAAGCGCAAGGTGAGCGGCAAGGGTAACCCCTCCGATGAACAAAACCAATCCAAACCCTGGAAGAAAAGGAAGGGGAAGCACTCCCACCAGCAGAGAAAATACATCCGGAGACGGCGGTGCCCATGCTGAGAAGGGCAAGGCAACTGAGCCTTTACAGATTGCCTACACCGCCAGTGGCAGCTAAGCCACTGAGGTCTCAGCCCTACAGGGGTAAGAAACCGAAACCGAATTAGTACACTTGTGAAATTGTAAGTATATAGAGTATTGTAAGTATACCAAACCTTGCTAACTTGAAAGCTATAGGTTCTGGATTTGGCCAAGGAAAGAAGAACCAATCTGATGGCCGCAGCTACATCTGCCGTAACTGCAACAAGGATCATCCCGGCACAGATTGCCAAGGAAGGGAGATCCGCTGCTTCAATTGTCAGAAACCGGGCCACCGTGCCAATGCATGCCCGGAGAACTCTAAGCCCAAGGGCAACTACCAGGGCTACAAGCAGCGTGAAGGCAAGGAGGTTGTTGCATCGGCGCTATGCTCCCAGCACACCTCACAGGGACAGGGATCCCGGGGTCCGCAGAAGGGCGCACCGCAGAGGCAGCCGGCCTTACACATCATAGACCGTGACGGGTCCGGGACTAAGTCCGGCCCAGGTAACTACCGTAACCTTTAATCCTTGAAGAGCATGAATAAGTATTAAAGTAATTGTATGAATGACAGCATGAATGCGTAAGTACTTGAAGTATGAAATTGAGCATGAGTAAGTAACGTGGAAGTATGTATTGAGCATGAAATGAATTAGTAAGCCTAGAACTTATTCTAGATGAATTTACCACCTTAGGGAAATTCCATATCTGTTACCCAATACCTTCAAACTCACCTCATGAAGAGACCGACATCGCCAACCACCACCTCAACAACGAACAGTGTCAGGTCATCCGCCCAGGTATGATCTTATTAAAAGGATACCTGACACCCGAAGCACAAATTTCAATCATCCGACGATGTGTAACGAGTTAGGAACGGGTCCAGGAGGATTTTATACCCGAATTCCCCGGTGGAGCTACAATGAAGCTGAAAATGATGTGCTTGGGAAAGGACTGGAACCCTTATACCAAGACATACCAAACAACGCGAGCAGGAGACGGAGCAACACCTCCAGCAATACCCCCAGAATTCCAAACGCTTGTCACACAGCTGTGGAAATTGCACAACAATGTGAAGATGAACCAATCCCTGCACTTGAAGCAAATCTGTGTATCGTCAACTTCTATGAGAAAGAAGGACGACTTGGCTTACACCAAGACAAGGACGAGACAGCGGAATCTCTTGAACTAGGAGTGCCCGTAGTGTTGGTCCATTGGTGATGTTCGATATTGTATGAGCGAGCGGAAGCGTGTGGACCTCGCAGAAAAATTGGTATTGAGATCAGGAGATGTTCTAATCATGGGTGGAAAATCAAGGTTGCTGTATCACGGGATCCAGAAGATCAAGTTGAATACGGCACCACCGGCAATAATCAATGCCACACACATGATACCAGGACGCCTGAACCTTACCTTTAGAAAGTATTAATTTTGTAGTAGCATGTAATCCAGTAGTAACGTGTATTAGAGACACAGTATGTATGATGGTGGTTATTCAATAAAAGCAGTGTTGGTTATTAAATTCCACTTGCGTTCCACCATCTTTACTTATAATCTCATGAATCAATAGGTTGTGGACTCGGTACCGAAGGTAACCTGAGCATCCTCACCGAAGAACAAGCCGGCAAGAGCGGCACCATTCTAACGGGAACCTTCCCAGTAAACGGCATCGAAGCCTCAGTATTATTCGACTCCGGCGCCTCTCACACCTTCATATCGCCATCTCTTGCGAAGAAGTTGGGCTAGATGCGGATGAGCTACCGAACTTCTTGGTTACTCTCCCATCGAAGGAGCGGGTACAATGTACCAAGTATTACAAATCAGCCACCATTCAAATCAAAGGTGAAGCGTTTCCCATTTCCTTCATCGAATTCAACGGATTGGGATTCGACTTAATTATTGGAATGAACTGGTTGGAGCGGCACAAGGGGAGAATCCTATGCGCCGAGCACCGATTGCTGCTCAAGAGTCCATCTGGGGTCACTGTTTCATACCGCCAGAGACCGAAAGAGCCTTCAACTACAGTCATCTCCGCCATGGCAATGTATCGGGAGCTCAGAATAGGGCATGAAGTGTATTTGTGTCACGTGCAAGACCTGGAGAGAGATCCAGAGTTCAGTGACGAGGTAGGTAGCAGTAGTCTCAGAATTCCCTGATGTATTTCCGAAAGAGCTACCTGGTATGCCACCACAGAGAGCGGTAGAATTTGAAATCGATCTTGTACGGGTACTGGTCCCATCGCCTAGGGCACCATACCGTATGGCACGGCAGAAATGCAGAACTCAAGGAACAGTTACATGATCTTCTCGACAAAGGGTTTATACGCCCGAGCGTATCACCCTGGGGAGCACCGGTCCTCTTCGTGAAGAAGAAGGACGGTAGTCTCCGCCTCTGCATCGACTACCGCGAATTGAATGCGGTCACTGTAAAGAATAAGTACCCATTCCACGCATCGACGACCTGTTCGATCAGTTGAAGGAGCATCCGTCTTTTCTAAGATTGATCTTCGATCTGGTTACCACCAAATTGCTATCAAAGAGCAAGACATTCGAAAACAGCATTCCGAACAAGATATGGCCACTACGAATTCACGGTGATGCCATTCGGTTTGTCTAATGCACCAGCCAAGTTCATGGACCTAATGATCGGTTATTTCAGCGATCAGCTGGACACTTCGGTAGTAGTATTCATTGACGACATTCTTGTGTATTCGAAGTCACCAGAAGAGCATGAAACCACTTGAGAAAATTACTT